>JARYGA010008209.1:0-37953 GCA_030545235.1 Helianthus tuberosus
TATCGGAGAACTTCGGTATTTTTGTGGGTTTTTGATTATTAAATCGTTCTTATTTAATTTAGGACGAATAAACAATTTGAGGGATTGTGTTAACATATAAAAACGCACCCAAAGATGAGTACATAGTTCCTCTATTTTACGTTTTCAAATGTTTTGGGGTGAAGCATATGTGCATAACTTTACTTTTCGTTTTCATGACATTATACATTTTTGTTATATATTACATATAATACATTATTTCAAAGATATTTTTATGGTATATTGACTTAGTATACCTAACATTTGGTTTCAAAGACATTTTACTTGGCATATTGACTTAGTATGCCTATTACACGGTTTTACAAAGACATTTTCATGACATGCTTACATTGAAAAAGACATTTGGTATGACGAAGTAGTACATTCATTAACATTGATCACCCCGCTCGGTAGTATGTAATAGCGCTATAGGACTTGACAAATCCTGTTCCCGCTTTCTAGGTATTTCGTTAGGGGAATGACAGAATCCGAATACATTTTTTTTTGGATAAATTCCTGATCCTGATAAGGGTTTATCCGACAGTCTCAAGGCTTGAGTGTATGCTATAGATAAACCACATAAATATTCATATCAATAAAAGCAATGGTTTTCAAAACATAACTTTTGTTTTAAACTTTGGTTTATTCAAAGACTTTGTTTTGTACATGACATTTAATTACATAAGACATTTGTTATACACGACATTATGCATTTGGCTTGAGTAAATACTATTTATTCGCCATACAAGACATGATTTATACTGGACATTTGACATTTGACATTTGACATTTGACATTGGTTATACATGACGTTGACATATTTTATACATATTATTTTCATTTGGTTATTTACTTAACCATACATCATTCTTTTATATCATTTGATTTTCATATGATTTTATAAAACAAGACATTTTTACAAGGTTCATGACTATTTTTCGTTAAACATTTCTTTTAACATTCAAAGTCATGAATCTTCAACACTAAACCTATGTTACTCACAGGCATTTTTATGCTGACGTATTTACTTTCACATATGTTTCAGGAGCGAATGTTTGATGTCAGCGAGCTACACTTAGGGCGACTTGGGCCTTAGCAATCTAAAATCAAGAAAGTTATCATCTTTTATGTTATGTGTTTGTTTAATCTAAGACAATGTAATAATTTAAGCTTGTAAAACTTAACTTTAATTATCATGTGTTTTGAAACAATAATTCTGCCACAACACTCCCCGATGTTTCCGCCGCGGTTTCGTTGTTTTACGCGGTCGGGGTGTGACAGTTAACTGGCCGGATTTGGGTGATTCCTGTCCGATCAGGGGTACCAAGTAGTGACGAGGTTTATGTTGCTTAATACGTTATCAAAACGTCTCGATAAAATGACAAACAATCAAAACAACCAAGTGTAAGACGAACAGATCGATCAGGACAGAGTGTCGTCCGATCGGACTGTTGTCCGATCGAACAGCCATCCGAACGACCGGTCATCCGATCGACTTGCACCTTGGCCCCATAATTTATTTTCAAACCAACCCTCAAGAGTTTGGGAACACCGAACGGATTGCCATCCGATCGAGTTACCACCCGATCGACCAACCCTCCGACTATGTGATGTTTCAAAACTTCAACACTTAAACAATTTTCAACATGTTCAATGCACAAGGGATGCCACCCGATCGAACAACCATCCGATCGAGTAACAACCTGCTGAGAACTTGTTCTCGATGAAGTGCCCAACCTATCGGACTGACGCCAGATCGAACGGTCGTTCGATCGATCGACCTGAAAGGTAGAGATACTTCAATGTTTTCAAAATGCTACAATGAAAACTTTAAAAGTCAAGCCATCATACACAAACACATCCTTTCCAAAGGAAGTAACAATCCACTTGAACGGTCACCCGACCGGATGACCGTCCGAATGGACTGTCACTCGAACGACCGGCCGTCCGATCGGACTACCATCCGATCGAACTGCTGTCCTACCCACTTGCACTCTGTATCGTTTACGTGTCGCTTATCGTTATGCTATCAATCTGTTCAGGCTAACCCTATACTCTAGCGCTCCCTTCAATCCATCAATCGCTGTAAGTATACTCGATCCCTTTTTGCTTTACGCACTTTTGGGTGTTACATACGTTACTTATACAAAATCACATCGAACACACTACGCAATACTTTAATCGCTAACCAATTACCGCATCTTATACGTGACTTAATGAATGCTTGTTTGTTATGTTTACACATGGAATGTTGTCTACCTGCCTTAGCAACGATAGTACTATTAGTTTGGACTCAGCACCTGTTCACTCAGGGGTTGTTAAGGACAATTACCTACATGGCTCACAGTGGTGAGTGTGTATCGCGAACTGCCTTGGGCAGTCAACCCGCGGTCATTGGTATCGATAGGTTCATGTCGATAACTAACATGCCTCATTTTACACTGTGTACGTGCTGGTTATGCGTAACGATTTCGAACCCTATATGCTATTATCAAACTTGTATGCTCACCTTTACACTATGTGTATTGACTTTTACTTTAACGTATGTGACAGGTGCTTAGGATGCTTATTTGCTTTCTTTGCTGTGAAATCGAGGCTAGGAAAGACCTAGGTCAACAATAAACAGTTGTCTGTAATAAGAATCTGAGTTGTCAGAACAAATTAATTTGACTAGATCTTTTCTGTAATAATTGTATTATCATTTATGACATGGTATGGGACGTGTTGCTTTAAATATTTGGTAAATATAATTGTTATGGAAACTTCTGGACAATCTGTTTCGCTCAGTACCATGCCCCGATGTTTCCGCCATCGGTTGGGTTGTGACAGATTGGTATCAGAGCCATAACTATAGGGAATTAGGCAAGACTCGACCTAGTCCGGGTCGATGTCTTAGAGACCTAGTCTATAGTTAAGAACGAATAGACCGACTCGTGCATGTCCAGTAGGGACTATGTATGAGCTTACTGCTATTTCTCGCCATTCTCGCCTACACTAGCACCGTACTTGAATTTTCAAATATGAATGGGCGATTAAGTTGAGATGAGGTGTGAAAACCGCAAACTCTCGACTGAATTGCTTGTTCAACCCACATTTTTTATCTATAAACATGCGAAATTGTGTTGAAATAGGAGTGAAATCCATACTTTGACGCATAATCCTCTTTTATTTTATCAAAACAGGAAACGAAGTTGTTAAGCCAGGGGTGAAACCATAACCTTGATGACTTGTTCCAACCTTTACTTGGTTTTACAAAACTCTCACCAAAGTCTCGACGGACTCCAACGACTTGAAGTCCCGATATGACTTGAAGGATGCGTGCCGAGCCCAACACTCGAGGCAAAAGCACAGCCCTGAAAGTCAAAGTGTGCACAACAGGTCCCTGTGAATAGTCGAATCACTTTGGGTAGTCAATGTCTAAATAGCCGCAGACAATCTATTTCTTGATTTTTATGTGTTTCGATTCTGAGCCAACAACTGCTGACTCTGATGTTCGTCGATTTTATGTGATTGTATGTGTATTTACCTGCTTATGTGTTTTAATTTTGGAGATTTATTCGATTTTCGACATTTGCCTCTCAATCGACACGCACGACTTTCACTGCTCATCTATCTCAACACGCTAACAAATCAACAATATTAGGGAGTATATGCATGCTATACTACTCGCCATGATAATCGTGATCGCTATTTTCGAACGCTCGCAAACTTTGAATGATAGGTTTCTGTATTCTGACTGCTCCCATGTGCTTCTAAGTGAATTATGTGCTTATATGCTTCTGTGTTTCTGTGCCTTACGTGCTTATGTGCTTCCATGCTTATATGAATCTGTGATTATGTGCCTAAGTGCTTACGTGGTTGTACGTGTTCCTGAGTTATAGTAGTCTTAGGATTGTGAGGTGAGATTCGAATATATTGTGTTGAGTCCTGTGGCGATGTCTGTTGCAGACAATGTCGTCATCTGGATCTCGCGCTACCCGAGATGCTCGCCGAAAGCAAGCAGATAAACGCCTCGCTGCCATGATTACTAAGCAAATGGCAAAGGTTGTACCCCAAGTCGTCAGTGAACTGTACGAAAACATGAGCAAATCGTCTGAAGAATCCAGGACCGAGACTCCCAAAGCTGCTTTCAGCTTCAAACAGTTCAAGGCATGTGGATCGAAAGAGTTCACCGGAGAAGACGGCCCTACGGCTTTGTTTCAAAGGTTTGACTCAATCGAAGTCACCCTGCGACAGAGCGGATGTCCTGATAATCTTCGCACACTGAACGCAACCGGCTTCTTCCAGTCCCGCGCTCTAGACTGGTGGACGGCCGAACGGAACAAGCGCAGAAATGATGCAGCTTACGGTCTGTCATGGGACGAGTTGAAGAACGTTATGCTCGAAGAGTTCTGCCCTCCCCATGAGCGCCAGAAGCTGGAGGACGAGTTCTGGCACATTAAGCAGAAAGAAGGTGACAACGCTGCCCTGACTGCTCGCTTCAAGCAGCTCAGCATCATCTGTCCCGATTCAAGTGAAGACGCCCTACATGACGATCAAGAAGTACATTCGAGCCCTACCCGACTGTGTTGCAGATTTTGTGCATGCCGCAAAGCCAGCAACGATCGAAGAAACTTACTTGCTTGCCGTGGAAATCAACGACAAGCGAGTAAAAGCTGGTTTTTGGGATAAAACTTCAAAGAACCTACACCAAGTCACCACCGCACCAACCGCCGAAACCGCCGCCGCTCAATCGTCAAAATCCTCGCGCCGCAAGAAGAAGAACAACAACAGCAGCTCCAGCAACAAGAACTGTGCTGTCACTACCACTGCTGCTCCACTCCAAGCCGTCCTGGCTCAACCGCAATCACACCACTGACCAGCACCAGTTACCTATGCACCGCCTGCAAAGCGTGCATACACCGACCCTCACCCTGCCTGCACGACATGCTCTTATCATCACCTGGTGGGTCTAGCTTGCCGTTTTTGTGCTCACTGCAATATGCATGGCCACTTTACTACAAATTGCCGTACTGGTCCCTGTCAAGCCCCAGCTCAAGCCACCGCCCATCAAGCTCTGCTCCCAGCCCCACAAGGCCAATAAGCGGCGAAGGCACCCGCGGTCAATGCCCGAGTCTGCTTCGCATGTGGTGATCCCAACAACTTTGTGAACATGTGCCCGGACAGGGTTGTGAAACAAGGGCCCAGCAGCAGCAGCCTTAGCAGCAACAGCCTCAGCAGCAACAGCAAGCCGCACGCGCCAGAACTTTCAACATCAATGTGCGCCAAGCCCAGGCTGACAACAACGTGGTTAATGGTACGTTCCTTGTGAATGGTATTTATGCTTCGTGTTTGTTTGATACTGGAGCCGATAACTACTTTGTGTCGTTTGAATTCGAGAAGTTCCTTAGTCGTAAGCGCTTCCATCTCTCCTCGACGTTCGATGTTGAAGTCGCCATCGGAAGAACTGTCGCCGTTAATTCTGTTCTTCGTGATTGTACTCTTGAGCTCAACAATCACATCTTCCCAATCGACCTTATTCCGATGCAACTCGGAAGTTTTGACGTCATAGTAGTCATAGACTTTCTTCGCGAAAACCATGCTGAAGTTGTGTGCTTCGATAAGATGATTCGATTCTCGCTCGCGAATGGTGATTTATTGTGTGTTTATGGCGAAACTGCTTCGAAAGGTCTCAAGCTCATGTCGTGTGTCCAAGCTAGCAAGTATCTCCGCAAGGAATACAGAGCTTTCTTGGCTAACATTGTAGTAGCGGAGAAGGAAAAGAAAGGAAGACCTGGTGTAAACGATGTCCGAGTGGTTCGAGAATTTCCTAACGTTTTTCCTGAGGATCTTCCTGGACTACCACCAAGTTGTGATATCGACTTTCGTATCGACCTCATTCCTGGAGCTAACCCTGTTGCCAAAGCTCCTTACCGACTCGCATCGTCCGAAATGCGTGAACTCTCGAGTCAGCTTCAGGAATTACTTGAGAAAGGCTTCATTCGCCCGTGCACCTCTCCTTGGGGTGCGCCAGTCCTTTTCGTTAAAAAGAAGGATGGGTCGTTCCGGATGTGCATTGACTATCGGGAATTGAATAAGCTAACTATCAAGAACCGCTATCCCCTGCCTCGCATTGATGATTTGTTTGATCAGCTACAAGGTGCTACGTGTTTCTCGAAGATCGATCTATGCTCAGGCTATCACCAGCTACGCATCCAAGAGGAGGATATACCCAAAACCGCTTTTCGCACTCGATACGACCACTATGAGTATGCCTTTTAATTTAACCAACGTACCCGCGGTTTTCATGGATCTGATGAATCGCTTGTGTAAACCTTATCTCGACCGTTTCGTCATCGTGTTTATCGACGATGTCTTGATCTATTCCAAGTCGAAAGCCGAACACGCGCAACATCAACGTTTGGTTCTCGAGCTACTCCAAGGGAATCGACTCTATGCCAAGTTCTCCAAGTGAGAATTCGGGATGGAGGAGGTTCAATTCCTCGGTCACATTGTAAATAGTCAAGCTATTCACGTCGATCCCGCGAAGATTGAAGCTGTTAATAGTTGGATTACACCTAAGAACCCGTATGAGGTCCGTTCTTTTCTCGGACTAGCGGGCTATTATCGATGATTTATTGAAGGATTCTCAAAGATCGCTGTGCCGCTTACCGCCCTCACGCATAAAGACAAGCCTTTTGTTTGGGTAACTGAATAAGAGTCTTCTTTCCAAACCCTCAAGCGCATGCTTTGCAATGCTCCTGTTCTGTCATTGCCCGACGGAAACGACGACTTCATTGTCTATTGTGATGCTTCCAACCTTAGTGTTGGTTTTGTTCTCATGCAACGGGACAAGGTTATAGCTTACGCATCTCGTCAGCTCAAAATCCACGAAAAGAATTATACAACCCATGATCTCGAGCTAGGCGCAGTTGTTTTTGCGTTAAAGATTTGGCGACACTACCTGTACGGTACAAAGTGTACGATCTTCACCGATCATAGGAGCCTACAACATATCTTTGACCAGAAGGAAATTAATATGCGTCAACGCCGATGGGTAGAACTTCTCAACGATTATGACCGTGAGATTCGTTATCACCGTGGCAAAGCAAATGTCGTTGCGACGCTCTCAGCAGACGGAGTTATTTACTTAGCATTCGTGATACCCGAACCCAATTCGATCTCAAAACCCGCATCCGCGAAGCCCAGCATGCTTGTTTTAACGAGCGCACTTTGGATAAGGAAAGAATCAACCATGATGGAGCTCAGCTTGTGAATAAATCGAATGGGATATTCCACTACCTGGACCGAATTTGGATCCCTAAACGGACTAATTTGCGACAGATACTGATGGACGAAGCCCACAAATTCCAATATTCCATTCATCCCGGTGCCGATAAAATGTACCAGGACCTTCGCTACAAGTACTGGTGGCCGGGCATGAAAAGAGATATCGCCCTCTACGTTGGAAAGTGCCTGACTTGCTCGAAGGTCACGGCTGAACACCAAAGGCCCTCTGGCTTACTCGAACAACCCCCGATCCCTATGTGGAAGTGGGAGAGTATAGCTATGGATTTCGTAACCAAGCTCCCCCGCGCGCCATCAGGGCACGACATCATCTGGGTTGTTGTTGACCGTTTGACCAAATCAGCCCACTTTTTGCCAATACGGGAAGACTACAAGGTAGAACGATTAGCCCGAATCTACACCAATGAGATCATTTGTCGACATGGGACGCCTCGCGACATCATCTCTGACCATGACGCTCGGTTTACCTCACGACTGTGGGAAACGTTTCAAGCTACTCTCGGTACGACGCTTAATCTAAGTACCGCATTCCACCCTCAAACCGACAGTCAGAATGAGAGAACGATCCGCACTCTAGAAGACATGCTCCGTTCGTGTGTCATAGATTTCGGTTGTAATTGGGATGCATACCTGCCACTAGTCGAATTCTCGTACAACAACAGCTATGATACCAGCATTCAAATGGCACCATTCGAGGCCTTATACGGAATAAAATTTCGATCGCCAATTGTATGGCACGAGATCGGCCACTCGCAACAAACCGGTCCCCAGCTATTGCAAGAAAGGACTGACAAAGTCCTCCAAATAAGAGACAACTTGCTGAAAGCTCGAAGTCGACAGAAAAGTTACGCCGATAGACGACCCAAGCCCCATGAATTTGACATTGGCGAGTACGTACTCCTAAAGGTATCACCTTGGAAGGGTGTGGTCAGATTCGGCAAGAAAGGGAAACTAGCGCTTCGATATGTTGGACCCTTTAAGATTCTGGAAAGGATCGGAAAAGTCGCCTACAGACTCGAACTACCAGAGGAACTTAGTAATGTCCACCCTACTTTCCATGTGTCAAACCTCCGAAGTGCCTGGCTGAGCAGGATTTGATTGTACCTCTCGATGACCTCCAAGTAAATGAAACACTACACTTCATAGAGAAGCCTGTCGAAATCATGGACCGCCAAACCAAGCAGCTCAGACGCTCGCGCATTCCCATTGTGAAAGTCCGAAGGGAAGGCAAATGAGGCATGGAGTTCACTTGGGAACTCGAAAGCGACATGAAGGCGAAGTACCCACAGTTGTTTGTTACGGCTTCGGCCTAATTTCAGGACGAAATTCCCTCAACTAGGGGAGGCTGTAACACCCCGTGTTTCGAAAGTCAAAATCAAAGTCAAGATTGAAGTCAAAGGAAGAAAAGATTGCTAATTGCGATCTGTCTCTCCTTGCTCAATTCCTGTTTTGACTTCTTTGACTTGTATTTAGACTATTTTATTATCGCTTTAGTTGTATTATGTGGTGTATCTATTAATAATCGCATAGTAATCGCTATTTATCGCTTGTTTAATCGTTTAATCGCTATCGCAATCGCACTCGCAACTCGAATTAACGCATTTTGGTTATTGTCATACATGTGTGTGTGCCTTATGTGTTACTTGTGCGTGTTTATTTATGTTATGTTGTGGTGATCAATCGAAACGCAATCAAAACTCAATCGCAATTGAATCGCAAACGCTAAACGAATATGAAATAAGGATGCTTGTACGTTGATATAGTAGTTGGGATTAAAAGTAATTTGACTAGGAAATTCTCTCGCATCGCAACGCTCGCAATCGCAATCGAAACGGCAAAACTCGTCTTACCGAACACTCGAATCGAGTGGCCAATTGTCACACCCCAATATTTCCACACTTTACCGGTGGGCCCGGTAGGGGAGTAACGTGACGTGGTTGGTAACATCATAGTCCAACAACACAATATATGTATGCACAGCGGAAGCAAAAGATAAATATATTACATTCCGAATATAAAGTAATGTCAAAGTATTACAACGGAAAGTAAAGGATCCACAGGCGGATCAAATTAAAAGAAAACTGTTCAACAGACTTTAGGCATCTAGAACTTGCAAGATTCCCTATTGACGCCCTGAGCTCCCAGCCAATTACGCATAATACCTGCCACTTAACCTTTTGGAAAATACGTCAGTTTACACTGGTAAATACAATTAACTGACTCATTTTGAAAAGAGTTTAAGAAAATTGATTTGAATGCAGGTGGCACAAAATATCTTTTATAATTTGATTAAAATGCACGAGGAAAAATTAATCTTTTATAACTTGGGACAATTTTATTAATAAAAATCTTGTATCCGATTTACATGTTTGTCCAACATTTAGGGCCGGTGATTATACAATACAAGCCGGTCAAGATTAATCGACACACCACAAATATGATCTCACAAGAAGATACCCTTACGAGTGAGTATATGTTATACATATGCAACAGGAGGTGTTTTGCCTGCACCTTGTGCTTACGTCGTGGCCATTCATTTTTTTAAATGAGCCAAGGATATCCAGGACACGGTCATTAACCCCCAATGTTATTTGTTATCAATCAATACAGATTAAAACGGTATTATGCAATTTAATCATCTCCGATTAAAAGGTTTCTACACCCGACCAAGCGGTATTTTTATAATACCGTATCCCAAGCCCGTATAAGGGAAAATAAGTTAAAAGTATTTACCTGAGCTAGCAAATGCAATTAATACCCAGCCGTATATTCTAATCAGCAAGCACAAGTACTTCTACTGGGGCTCTCAATCTGGAACGAAGGTTTTATTAACCTATTAGATTCCTAACGGGTCTTATTTAAGTCGTAACTTAGACCGGTTAGTTTTAAGGAAAAGTTTACGGTTCAAACGCAGGATTAAGCGGAGACCGGAATAGAATGTGATTTAGACCCGACAAGTTTGGAGACTTGTATAATATGGGTAAACTAAACACATTCTGGATTTTGAGATAAAAACGATAACGTTTGACCCGTTTCGGCTAATTTATGCAAACTAGTTACATAAACCGAACCGAACGCGAATAACGCATGACGGGTAATCATGAGAGCCATATACAGGTTTCCTAAGTTAATTATGCCTCAAATATGTTGTGACATCAGTAAGATGTCTTTTATTATGCCCGAAACGAATTTAAACACAAACTATGCCTCGTGGGGGTAGTTTGGTCATTTTCATGGTTATAAAAGAGTCTAAGTATTAACCTGAGTTACAGGTCTGATATAATCAGAAAAATACTTAGTTTACTAAGTTATAATAGTAGGGTAAAGTATATATGTGAAACTTATCAATTATAACCAAACTATGCACCGTAGGGGCATTTTGGTAATTTCACATAAGCCGTAAAGCTCAAAACTGAAGTCTGAGTTAAACAACTTTTGCTTACTGTTAAAATATTATAATTTGCCTCAAATATCAGTAGGTATAACCCTTGTATGTTTAAAATAGTCTTACTACATACTATGCGTTAAAAACGCTTAAAAAGGCGATTAGAAGTCATTTCCGGGTTTGATACATAAAGCTGATATTTTTATTATTTCAGAAGGCTTAAAATAATATATTTATCATTTAAGATCAGTAGCAAAAGGTTTGGAGTCGATTGGATATGTAAAACTCATTTTATGGCCCGTAAGGGCAAAACCGACAATTACCGGATTAAGCCTACGATTCTAAGTTATGCTCAGCCTAAAATTAATTAAAAATCTTCAAAAATCACAAAATAATATATTACATCAGTGGGTATAGATTTTGATATCAAAAAGTATGTTTAAATAGGCTATACGCTAATTACGCCATTTAATTAACATAAAGCCTCCAATTTACGCTAATGAGCATAACTCTCAATCTACACCTCCAACTGATATCAAATTTTGGTTACAAGTTTATATATCAGTATATAAGGTTTCTACTCTTTTACTTTTCCAAAACTCACGTTTTAAGGTGAAAAGGGCATAATGGTCAACATATGAGCAATTAACGGAAATGCGTAAACGAATGGGTCAATCAATGAACCAACCACAGAGGGTTATGCTAACATGTAGCCTGGTCCTAAGGAAGCTCTAAGGAATTTCCAAATCATACTAAAGCGGGTCAGAATTGATGTCAAAGCAAAAGTCAAAGCTTTGCGACTTTTGGTTCCGAACCGGGTCTAAACATAAAGTTGTCGGGTTGAACATGTTTAGACATGTTCTTATGTTAATTACCAAGTTATATTAATGATCAAACAGGTTGTATGTGTTCTATATTGCTAATTATGCATAAATTAGAATTTAAGCATCCTGTTGACTTTTTAATTACAAGTTTGACCCGACATTAGACATAGTTAGAGTGGGAATCAGGGGGAACCCTTTTAAGGATTTATTACCCACATAATTACCAACTTATAACTACTTTCAATTTGACTAATCACTAGACCATTAGTGATTAATCGTTAAGTCAACCGTTAATTACGACGGTTTGACTTTTAAGCTTAAACTAAGTAAAAACTTAACTAAGGAAGGATTAGCAAACTTACTGAAGTCCTATGCACGAAATGTGAAGCTTAGAGAGGGGTCCTTAGCTCCAGAAATGCTCCAATGTGCAGATGAAGGTGTGAAGAACTTGGTTGCAACTCATGGCCCTTTTATAGTGGTTTAATCAACACAAAAAGTTGACACACAAGTCTACTACTGACCATAACCTTCCCACAAGTGTCCTAGATGTTTAGGGGTTGTTTAGGGGCCAAGAAAGATGAGGAAAATCGATTAAAGATCAGTTGCAATGTTTAAAACAGCCAACAGCCAACTTTCTGCATCTGGGCATACCTTGTGCACCGCAAGGGTATGGTTGTTGAGGTGCGCAAGCATGTCATCAGGGCCAAAAATCTCTTTTTCAGTTTGCATCCTTGGCTCTTGGTCCTCCGAAAGGTCAATCAACTTATTTTCTTGCACTTTGAGCCCTCCATATTTACCTATAAGGGCTTTAAGACTTATACCTCTTTTGTTAAGTCCTTGGTCCCTTCATATCTACCCGAAAAGTCATAATTTTCAACATTGACGCTTTAACCCCTTATATACGAATTTGATCATAACTTTCTCATACGATAACGAAACTTTATGAAATTTATAACGTGTATTCTAGTGAGCATAATTAACCGTTACAAAGCTTCGGGTTTGTCAAAAGGTCACTCAGAGGTATAACTTAAACATGTTGACACATTTAACCCCTGTGGTTCGTAATCTCTCACTTTCTTTTATAATTAGCTTCGCATGATCCATGATTTATTCGTGTAAGGGTATGAGCATCATGTAGGGTTACTGTAAAGTATATTTATCCCTTGTTGACATTTTGGAACCCTTATATTCACATACTTTCCATGTTTGTCAACTTTAGTCCCTCTAGAGTATACTTTCTCACGTTCAAGCTTATGACACGTGTCAATACATTATAGGACGTGAATTTTCAAGGTGTTACATCCTCACCCCCTTAAAATAAATCTCGACCTCGAGATTTGCTAAAATTATGGAAGTACTTTTTGTCGTATAATGGACTTGACTTCCATAGTATATCTGGAACCTTTCCAAGAATTTAGGAGGGTTGCTATTTTCATTAATCCTTGATTTTCTGCCGAATACTGGCAACTTATAGATGATTAGGGATTTGTATGATCTTATTCTTTGTTTACCAGGCAACTTTCAGATCTTGATAATTGGACTTACCAATTCTCTATATAACAATAGATGTTTAACAATCCATCTATACAAGGTCTCCAAAGGAGTAGCCTTAATACTTACATGTCAATTATTATAGAAAAGCTTATCTTAAGGTGGGATGGTTATCCCAACCATTGCTTAAAACTAATCTTAAGGAGTAGCTAATCCTTATAGCTAGTTGAATAACTCAGCGATCCTGGGTAGTTGATGGCGATTCTTAATCGTTGTTAAAATAGGGTTGCGGTAATGAGTGCATAAGCAAAATGAACCGTCTTTCTTATCTAACAATATCAAACTCTCAGAATATCGATTTAGGCTCTATGGATCTCCTATCTTAAAATTTACTTAATCAGGTTTTCGGTTATTCCATAATCAGCATGGAGTTCTTACAACACTCTAACCCAAAGCGGGATGTTAATCCTAACTCTACTTGCCTCTCAGGAAGTAAACAGGATAGTCTTAGGAGAAGACAACCAGGGTACAAGGGGGTTACAAAGATTTTCCGTATCTCAGGCTCCAGTTCATCCATCAGTGCTTGTGTCAAATAAGTGACGCATTTATGTTACTAGTCCACGAATTCTTTAATCGGGAATATTTACTTGGACAATTTCATTCTGGATATCTTCTTTGAATACCATTAGCTGACTTTAGTACTCTATAACCATTGGAATATCTTTGTGGTCCCATGCATTAAACCTCCATACTGATCAGGCATGGAAGCAATCTATGGAACATATTAAGATATACCAATCCTCATATGGCGCTTTTATCATGCTATTTGGTATTCGCAATCGTTTAGAGATCAAAGAGATATCAATTTCATTTGAATGCATTTATCTGGAGAGAGAGTACATTGGAATTTTATGACTGAAGATTTCTGACAGGAACAGAAGAATAATTCTGGTGAATTTTCTCCCTGTAAGTTTTACCTTACACTTAATATATATAGGGTTCTTATGAAAAGTTTTAAAAGCTTGTTATACTTATAGTTTATGAAGGATTTACTGGTATCCGAACCAAAATAAAAACTCTTAGCATTTAAATCACTGATAAAATGTCAAGGAATGTACCTGATGCCATTATTTATGGACTAGCTCAGGCATTTTAGCCGCTTTCAATTTTAGGCTTTCCTTCCTCAGCCGCATTTCCTTTGACAGATTTAGGGCACATAGTCTTGATGTGGCCTTTCTCATTACAGCCGAAGCAGACTGCATTCTTCATGTCTTTGCAGTCCAACGTTTTATGTCCCTTAGACTTGCAGATCCCACAATGTAGAGGTCGAGGCTCAAATCTGCATTTCCCGTAGTGGCGCTTCTTGCAAGTCTTGCATACAGGTTTCTGGTTAGACTTTTGTTTATTCTTTTTCTTAGAATTCTGGGAGTTATCTTCCTCTCTTTTCCTCTTTAGTTCATCTTTTGCATTTGAGGCATGAACAAGATCCTCCTTATGAGTAAGGAAATGTGGTCCTAGATAAAATTTGGAGCGAGTAGCATAGGGCTCCTTGAACTTTTTCACAGCCTTCTTCACAGCTTTTCCAACAGCTGCGTCTATCATAGTTTGAAGAACATCCTTGGAAATTTTAAGGTTTACAATTGTAGCATCATTAGCATGCGTCGTGTCATCAATGGCGCGATTGACTGTTGTCTTATCCGAGTTTGCCATACTCTCTATTGGTTCCTAACACCAATAAAACAATTTCTTAGTTGAAATCCAACAACTGCTATTTCTCATCCTGATGGCCTTAATATATACTAACCACGGTATCAATAACCTATACAGGCTATTATAGCACTTAACATTCTTAATGAACATCATTTAAAATATATATATTAATACTACTTAGCCTAGGTCGCAAAAGACCATCAATGGCATTAAAGATTTGGACCTAGTCCATCACTTTTCTGACAGAGGATCAAAACGTCACACCTGTCGTTATTATATTGAAGAATTTAGGTAGCTTGAAAGCTTGCCATAGGAATATCAGAAAAGAGTGATTCCTATTAGATATAAAATATCCATCTAAGGTTTGTTGGAGCATTTTCTAAAGTATCATCGGCCAATTTCTACCTCGTATTAAATGACCGGGTTCCTAATCAGGCGGAGACAACAGTTCTCAACAGTTATCGTTCATTATTGAATCATATGTGCCAGCATCAAATAAATTTCTGCATAAACTGCTTGATAAGGAAAGGTATCTGCTATATAGTTATCCTTCTGCACCACCTCCTGGCGTTCATCCGGAAGACTCATGCGTTTGTTTTCCTGGCCTCTCCAGGCTTCTTTATAAGCTTTGGGCAGTTGGTTTTGATGTGCCCTTCCTCGTTACAATTGTAACATGTGGCGTTCTTTAACCCCTTGCAATCTAAGGTTTTGTGACCCTTGGTCTTGCAAATTCCACACAATTTAGCACGTGGGTCGATTGTACATTTTCCAAAATGTTGCTTTTTGCAGTTACTGCATTTGGGTCTGTTATCAGACTGACTCGAGTTCTTCCTAAACTCGGAATCCTTCCCGCGCTCAGAGTTTCCCTTCTTCTTCTTGTTATATCGATGAGATTTTTCCTCCTCTCTTTCTCTTCTTCCCTCGCCAGAAGCCTTAACAGACTTAATTCTGATTGCATCTAAGGTAAAAGATAAGGATAAGTCCACCGCGGACCTATATGTGGTTGGCCTAGATGCTTTAACACTTCCTTTTATCTCTGGTGCTAGGCCTCCAATGAAACACGCTATGCGTTTAGGTTCAGGGGTGACTAAATAAGGAACTAGGCGGGACATAGTGTTGAAACTTGTCACATATGCCTGACAATCCAAATTCTCCATGACCAGAGTCAAGAATCTGATTCTATCTTTTCTACCTCATGCTGAGGGCAATAGTTTTCCTTGACTAATGCAACAAATTGCTCCCAAGATAAGTTGTAGAGTAGAACCTTTCCCGTGGCTTGGAGCAATGATCTCCACCATGCCAACGCTTCTCCTTTGAATGATTGTGAAACAAATTTCACAACATCTTGCTCCGCACAACCGCTGATGTCAACTACAGCGTCCATCTCATCGAGCCATGTCATGCAATTGATGGCCCCATTTTCTCCTGTAAAGTCTTTGGGCTTGCAGGAGACAAAATATTTATATGAACAGGTCTTAACTGATGCCTCTTGATGAAACACAACTTGTCTAGACGGAATACTCCTTTGATTTAACAAGTCATGAACATCGTCCTCCCTTGACTCATGTGTTTTAGGAGGGGGCTTACTACGAGCCACAGATAGAGTCTTAGAGTGGGTATCATTTGATTCATCATACTGTCGATCAAGAGCTCGAGTAACAGCATAATCTATTATTGCCTGCAGTTCTGCTCCAGTTACATTAATTCTGGTAGTATCATTGTTCTCCTTCAAGTGACTGTTAACTTCATCTAATCCAGCCATGTAGCTTGATTACTACATAAATATTAACAATGATTTATTCAGAGGTTTTTATGGAATCATCATCTTTGACGATTCATCAACCATGGTAATATAAACCATATTGGTTAACTTGTTAGTTATATTTAATTAGTATTTTCCATTATAATTTATCCTAGTTATAAAACATTAAGGATATTAAAGTGGCACAAAAGGCCTAGTCACAAGGACAGTTCTAAATTTTATAAGCCATGATTTCAGAGAATCGAGGCATTAAGGTTTGAATCAAAGTTCATTACCTTCTCTTGACAGGGAGTTGTAAGCTTCAACTGTCTTTTGTCTTTTAGGACAAAAGATATAGCCCGTGGGCATTTCCCTTCTGGGGGATGGTTATAATATGATCATCTTCTCATATGCTATTAGTCGAGATCGTATGGATCCTACCGACTATTTTGCTTGGACCTGGTCCAACATTTTTAGACAGGAGGTCAAAGACCACCACTATCGTTGTCTTATCGGACAACAAGTTTAGCCCGTAGGCACTTCATCACTATCGGATGTTTATAATATGATCATCTTATAGGATGATACAAGCCATGATTTCTAAGTCACTAAGCTAGATAAGAAAAATGGAAGAATTCAATATAAGGATGACTGTTGTGATTTTCTCGAATCACATTTGTCAAGGGTGCTAACACGTTCTTAGGTGTTAACAAGGATTTGAATCTCTTGAATAGGTCTTACCATCTTGGCCATGTCAAAAATGACACGTGGCTAGGTCTTGTCCTTTTTAGATTTTGCCATTTTATTATAATGGTAGATCTTATAAAAGGAATGTTATTTTCCATTTATTTAATATTTCAAGTTTAGAATGACAATTTAATCTTAATCATTCCACTATATAAAAATAAAAGTACAGAGTTGCCCTAAGCGGGACTTGAAAGGAATAATGTTGTCCTAGAAGGGACTGAAAGATAAATATATCCTTATAAGGACTATTTAAAGAAACGATCTTTAGCAAAAAGGGGTTTTCTTCATCACTTTACTTTCGAATGATCCCTCCCTGGATGCTCGTTTCATTCTAGCCGCGGTACGAAGCTCAGCATTTCAAGGCTCCGGATGTGGAGAATTTCTAATACAGCTTCTTCGTTTGGCGACATATCCAATATATAAAAATGGGAAGCAAAATTTACAGATTTGGATTGAGAGTAATCCTATGTTAAGTCTAGACTCAGAAGGTCAAGGAATGTGCTAATGTGTCATTGAGATTAAACACTAAAAGGCTAGTGTTTAATTCACTCAATGTTGGCTCTGATACCAACCTGTCACACCCCAATATTTCCACACTTTACCGGTGGGCCCGGTAGGGGAGTAACGTGACGTGGTTGGTAACATCATAGTCAAACAACACAATATATGTATGCACAGCGGAAGCAAAAGATAAATATATTACATTCCGAATGTAAAGTAATGTCAAAGTATTACAACGGAAAGTAAAGGATCCACAGGCGGATCAAATTAAAAGAAAACTGTTCAATAGAATTTAGGCATCTAGAACTTGCAAGATTCCCTATTGACGCCCTGAGCTCCCAGCCAATTACGCATAATACCTGCCACTTAACCTTTTGGAAAATACGTCAGTTTACACTGGTAAATACAATTAACTGACTCATTTTGAAAAGAGTTTAAGAAAATTGATTTGAATGCACGTGGCACAAAATATCTTTTATAATTTGATTAAAATGCACGAGGCAAAATTAATCTTTTATAACTTGGGACAATTTTATTAATAAAAATCTTGTATCCGATTTACATGTTTGTCCAACATTTAGGGCCGGTGATTATACAATACAAGCCGGTCAAGATTAATCAACACACCACAAATATGATCTCATAAGAAGATACCCTTACGAGTGAGTATATGTTATACATATGCAACAGGAGGTGTTTTGCCTGCACCTTGTGCTTACGTCGTGGCCATTCATTTTTTTAAATGAGCCAAGGATATCCAGGACACGGTCATTAACCCCCAATGTTATTTGTTATCAATCAATACAGATTAAAACGGGATTATGCAATTTAATCATCTCCGATTAAAAGGTTTCTACACCCGACCAAGCGGTATTTTTATAATACCGTATCCCAAGCCCGTATAAGGGAAAATAAGTTAAAAGTATTTACCTGAGCTAGCAAATGCAATTAATACCCAGCCGTATATTCTAATCAGCAAGCACAAGTACTTCTACTGGGGCTCTCAATCTGGAACGAAGGTTTTATTAACCTATTAGATTCCTAACGGGTCTTATTTAAGTCGTAACTTAGACCGGTTAGTTTTAAGGAAAAGTTTACGGTTCAAACGTAGGATTAAGCGGAGACCGGAATAGAATGTGATTTAGACCCGACAAGTTTGGAGACTTGTATAATATGGGTAAACTAAACACATTCTGTATTTTGAGATAAAAACGATAACGTTTGACCCGTTTCGGCTAATTTATGCAAACTAGTTACATAAACCGAACCGAACGCGAATAACGCATGACGGGTAATCATGAGAGCCATATACAGGTTTCCTAAGTTAATTATGCCTCAAATATGTTGTGACATCAGTAAGATGTCTTTTATTATGCCCGAAACGAATTTAAACACAAACTATGCCTCGTGGGGGTAGTTTGGTCATTTTCATGGTTATAAAAGAGTCTAAGTATTAACCTGAGTTACAGGTCTGATATAATCAGCAAAATACTTAGTTTACTAAGTTATAACAGTAGGGTAAAGTATATATGTGAAATTTATCAATTATAACTAAACTATGCACCGTAGGGGCATTTTGGTAATTTCACATAAGCCGTAAAGCTCAAAACTGAAGTCTGAGTTAAACAACTTTTGCTTACTGTTAAAATATTATAATTTGCCTCAAATATCAGTAGGTATAAGCCTTGTATGTTTAAAATAGTCTTACTACATACTATGCGTTAAAAACGCTTAAAAAGGCGATTAGAAGCCATTTCCGGGTTTGATACATAAAGCTGATATTTTTATTATTCCAGAAGGCTTAAAATAATTTATTTATCATTTAAGATCAGTAGCAAAAGGTTTGGAGTCGATTAGATATGTAAAACTCATTTTATGGCCCGTAAGGGCAAAACCGACAATTACCGGATTAAGCCTACGACTCTAAGTTATGCTCAACCTAAAATTAATTAAAAATCTTCAAAAATCCCAAAATAATATATTACATCAGTGGGTAAAGATTTTGATATCAAAAAGTATGTTTAAATAGGCTATACGCTAATTACGCCATTTAATTAACATAAAGCCTCCAATTTACGCTAATGAGCATAACTCTCAATCTACACCTCCAACTGATATCAAATTTTGGTTACAAGTTTATATATCAGTATATAAGGTTTCTACTCTTTTACTTTTCCAAAACTCACGTTTTAAGGTGAAAAGGGCATAATGGTCAACATATGAGCAATTAACGGAAATACGTAAACGAATGGGTCAATCAATGAACCAACCACAGAGGGTTATGCTAACATGTAGCCTGGTCCTAAGGAAGCTCTAAGGCATTTCCAAATCATACTAAAGCGGGTCAGAACTGCATCTGGGCATACCTTGCGCACCGCAAGGGTATGGTTGTTGAGGTGCGCAAGCATGTCATCAGGGCCAAAAATCTCTTTTTCAGTTTGCATCCTTGGCTCTTGGTCCTCCGAAAGGTCAATCAACTTATTTTCTTGCACTTTGAGCCCTCCATATTTACCTATAAGGGCTTTAAGACTTATACCTCTTTTGTTAAGTCCTTGGTCCCTTCATATCTACCCGAAAAGTCGTAATTTTCAACGTTGACGCTTTAACCCCTTATATACGAATTTGATCATAACTTTCTCATACGATAACGAAACTTTATGAAATTTATAACGTGTATTCTAGTGAGCATAATTAACCGTTACAAAGCTTTGGGTTTGTCAAAAGGTCACTCAAAGGTATAACTTAAACATGTTGACACATTTAACCCCTGTGGTTCGTAATCTCTCACTTTCTTTTATAATTAGCTTCACATGATCCATGATTTATTTGTGTAAGGGTATGAGCATCATGTAGGGTTACTGTAAAGTATATTTATCCCTTGTTGACATTTTGGAACCCTTATATTCACATACTTTCCATGTTTGTCAACTTTAGTCCCTCTAGAGTATACTTTCTCACGTTCAAGCTTATGACACGTGTCAATACATTATAGGACGTGAATTTTCGAGGTGTTACACCAATCGACCAGGTAACCAGTCGATCGACCAGCCGCTCGATCGAGCTTGTGCCGACTTACTACTCATTCTTGTGGTTGTGTTGGTTCAAGATCCGGATTCTATCCACGAGACTACCGATTTCGGGTTAAACATGGAACACCGTCTCGAACAGTTAACTGGCCGGATTTGGGTGATTCCTATCCAATCAGGGGTACCAAGTAGTGACGAGGTTTCTATTGCTTAATACGTTATCGAAACGTCTCGATAAAATGACAAACAATCAAAACAACCAAGTGTAAGACGAACAGATCGATCAGGACAGAGTGTCGTCCGATCGAACAGCCATCCGAACGACCGGTCATCCGATCGACTTGCACCTTGGCCCCATAATTTATTTTCAAACCAACCCTTAAGAGTTTGGGAACACCGAACGGATTGTCGTCCGATCGAGTTACCACCCGATCGACCGACCCTCCGACTATGTGATGTTTCAAAATTTAAACACTTAAACAATTTTCAACATGTTCAATGCACAAGGGATGCCACCCGATCAAACAACCGTCCGATCGAGTAACAACCTGCTGAGAACTTGTTCTCGCTGAAGTGCCCAACCTATCGGACTGACGCCCGATCGAACGGTCGTTCGATCGATCAACCTGAAAGGTAGAGATACTTCAATGTTTTCAAAATGCTACAACGAAAACTTCAAAAGTCAAGCCATCATATACAAACACATCCTTTCCAAAGGAAGTAACAATCCACTCGAACGGTCACCCGACCGGATGACCGTCTGAACGGACTGTCACTCGAACGACCGGCCATCCGATCGGACTACCATCTGATCGAACTGCTATCCTACCCACTTGCACTCTGTATCGTTTACGTGTCGCTTATCGTTATGCTATCAATCTGTTCAGGCTAACCCTATTCTCTAGCGCTCCCTTCAATCCATCAATTGCTGTGAGTATACTAGATCCCTTTTTGCTTTATGCACTTTTGGGTGTTACATACGTTACTTATACAAAATCACATCGAACACACTACGCAATACTTTAATCGCTAACCAATTACCGCATCTTATACGTGACTTAATGAATGCTTGTTTGTTATGTTTACACATGGAATGTTGTCTACCTGCCTTAGCAACGATAGTACTATTAGTTTGGACTCAGCACCTGTTCACTCAGGGGTTGTTAAGGACAATTACCTACATGGCTCACAGTGGTGAATGTGTATCGCGAACTGCCTTCGGCAGTCAACCCACAGTCATTGGTATCGATAGGTTCATGTCGATAACTAACATGCCTCATTTTACACTGTGTACGTGCTGGTTATGCGTAACGATTTCAAACCCTATATGCTATTATCAAACTTGTATGCTCACCTTTACACTATGTGTATTGACTTTTACTTTAACGTATGTGACAAGTGCTTAGGATGCTTATTTGCTTTCTTTGCTGTGAAATCGAGGCTAGGAAAGACCTAGGTCAACAATAAACAGTTGTCTGTAATAAGAATCTGAGTCGTCGGAATAGAACAATTTGACTAGATCTTTTCTGTAATAATTGTATTATCATTTATGACATGGTATGGGACATGTTGCTTTAAATATTTGGTAAATATAGTTGTTATGGAAACTTCTGGACAATCTGTTTCGCTCGGTGCCATGCCCCATGTTTCCGCCATCGGTTGGGGTGTGACACAGGGGAATATAAATCACAACTGTCAATGTCATAAAAGACATTTTCATTTAGCACAAGGATCGTCTCGAAGGACATTTAGATAGCGCAAAAGGCTTTGTCACAGGGACGATTAGAATATGACCAATGATCTTTCGGATCAGCGATCTTTTAATGTTCGAACATAGTTCATCGCCTTATTGACAAGAAGTTTATAAAATAGAACTATCATTGTCATTATTACACCCTTGCTTGTAAGCATACATCTTAAATGGATGTTTTAGGCGTATACATCTTGTTAATGTTTATTAGCCATGATTCATATAAATCATATAGGCTATGAAAGTGACTTGGGAAAGTCCAGGTACATTTGGAAGCTTGTGTGCTTTTTCGTACCACACAACCAGGAATGTTAACATGTTTTCAGATGTTAACAGGGAGTTATTTTCTTAAAAAGGTTGTACCATCATAGCCATTAATATGTTGGCTAGGTTATACCCTTAAGAAATATTTTTTTTTTGGCAGATCAATTTAAATTTGAATGATATAGCATAATGATGTAATAAAATACATATTAAAAAATCGAAAATAAACTTCATTAAATCATGAAACTAGTACAACGATGCCCTAAACGGGACTTGAAACAACACACTGCCCACGCAGGGGCTACATAAATAGAAAATAAGTCCGCGCAAGGACTTGATACAGAAAACAAAAATAATGTCCTCGCAGGGACTTGATTATAAGACAATACAAGATAAAATAAACAACTTCCTACTTCTTCTTGCCTTTAATGAGATTCGCAAGGCCCTTGAGAAAGCTATTATGCTTCTTTTTGGTTTCATCTGCTTCACGCTCAACCCTGTCTAACCTTTGCAGTATTTCTTGGGTTCGCTCCTGTTGAGGAGAAGGAGGTTGCTGGTAAGGTGGGTATTGGTACCCCTGCACCGGATATCCAGTTGGGTAAACTGGTAGGTAAGAAGAAGGATAAAGTGCATTATACTATGCAGCAATAAGATATGGATCATGGGTTCCATAATCCGTTGGATATCCAGATGGGTTATACCCAGATGAACCTGGGTATGTTGGTATCGGGTTGTCAAAACCCACTGACGGTGGCGCATAAGAAACTGGCGGAGGATTGTCCTCTAGCACCACATGCGAGGGTCCACCCATTTGGGGGTCCTCGGGAATAGGAGGGTAAGAACTTGAACCATGAGGGGATGCGAATCGTGGTCCCCCACGCACAGACATTCGCGCATTCCTCCTTCGCCTGGGTGGCTCGGGAGGTGGTTGAGGTGGCTCCTCAACGGGTAGAGGTGGTGGGGTAACCGCTTGAAGATATGGTTCATTCAAAGGAGATTGAGCAGGAGAGTTATCATATGAAGGGGTGAATTCCCATTCATACTGTCACACCCCGACCACGTAAAACAACAAAACATGGCGGAAACATCGGGGAGTGTTGTAACAGAATTATTGTTTCATAACACATGGAAATTGAAATACTGTTTTATTGAATACACGAGTTACAATGTCTTGACAATCAAAGAAACATAATATAAATAACTAGTCTTGCATCTTTTATTGTCACTAAGGCCCATGTCCGCCTAAGTGTATCTTGCTCAATCCTATGCTTCATTTCCTGAAACACATGTGAAAATAGGTACGTCAGCATAAAAATGCCGGCGAGTACATAGGTTTTGTGAAAATAAGATTCATGACTTCTGTTTAAGAAAATGTTTAGTCATGAACCTTGTAATTTGCTTTGTCTTTGTAAATCATTTGAAAAACAATAAGTTCAGATGATACGTATAAATAAGAGAATAATGCATGGTTAAATGGATAACCATGTAAAATTAGTTTGTATAAGTTAAGTTGTTTGTAAAACAATGTATTGTGAAAAGTATGTTATTTGTATAAAATGTTATATGTCATAAACTGAAATGATTCAAATAACGCTACGATATGTAATACCATACAAACACTTATATATAGGAAGTACCAGCGGCGTATCCACCATGCTTGTATCATATTACACACGCCTCGTTAATTAATCACTTACTCAAACCAAACCAACAATGTAATAAGTCTATGTTTAAACCAATAGTCAAAAGTCCTTGTATAAACCATGTCAAATGTTTATAGTCCAAAAGTAGTCAAGTAATGTGTAACCAAAATGATATGTATGGTAAGTAAAATAAGACTACTTAAACCATAAGTAAAAATGTACAAAACAAAGTATTTTGAGTAAACCAAAAGTTATGTTTTGTAACATATATGCATGTTATACTGAATATGAACATTTATGCGGTATTGTGAAAATTCATACATCCAAGCCTTGACACAGTCGGATAACTATGTAAAAATGAGTTATCAAAAGAATATGTATTCGGATTCGGTCATTCCTTACGTCCAAACAAACCCGAGATTTCAGGAATGGGATTTGTCAAGTCCTATGGTACCACTACCTACTACCGAGCGGCATGATCGGTGTTAATGAATGTATAGTATAGTTTAAACAAACCAAATGTCATACCAAAATGTAAGCATGTGATGAATAAGAAATGTACTAAGTATGCTAAGTTAACATACAAAGCAGAAAAGTCAAGTAAATCAATGTGCTAGCATGCTATCAGTTAACATACATAGCAGAAATGTAATGTAGAACCATGTACTAAGTATGCACACAATGGACATACATAGTATAAAATGTAATGAAATCATGTACTATAATGTACTAATGAACATAGGAAGTATATGATGTGAAAACAGGAAAGCATGAAAGTAACAAGTAGGCACATGTGTTTCACCCCAAAACGTTTGGAAAACAGTAAAAGAGGGGTCTATGTACTCACTTAAGATTGCTCAGAAGTCCTTGAGTAACAACCAAACAATGCTAGAGATCGCGGATATCAAACGGCACCTAATATAGGTAACTATGTTAATAACCGGACCTAAATCGGAGGATTTAGATAGAATGAGGGTTCGTAAACCAAATGAGTATAGAGACTCGTGTCATATGGTTTAACAAAGCCTACATACTAAATGAAACCTAACCTAATAGCTTACGACCCATTACGACCCGTTTAGGTAGCTTATGCTACTTTAACGCGTCGTTCGCGTGAAACGCGTTCGGACCGCCTAACTAGTCCTATGACAAGTGTTATATGCCTAAACATGTTACATAATCAGTTATGTGACAAAAGTTTAGGTTACATATGCTTAATTACCAATTATACATGAAAAGGGTATTCTGGTAATTTACCCAAGGCATATAAACTACCTATCATACAACTACTTAAACGATGTGACCATAGGGTATAACCTCGGAAGGTTATTCCCTACCTACTATGGTCACCTAATGTATTTGGTCGGATCCTAATGATCGACCAAACTGGGTCGGGTTCGAAGGTATAAGCGATTTATCAGATCGCTTACCCTACGACCCTAGACAACGTGGTAATCAGTAGGCATAGTCCCAAGGGACTATAACCAACGTGATTACACTCACGTTGCGAAGTTCAAACGAACTTCGCATTGACCATAAACTGGTCAACGCAGAAAGTCAAACAAAGTTTGACTTTCAGACTCGAAAAGACTCGAAAAGCAATAAAAGAACGAAAGAATACTTACGAAGGGTCCCCGAATGCTAATCTCGATCCAAGAATCTCAGGTATGAAACAAAGGTTTCAACTTAGAGTTTCTCAAATCAAAATTCTAGTGGGTTTTGAAGTTGTGGGGTGGGGTATTTATAGTTTTCGGGTAACCATTAAGATCCTTTGTCGAATATCGTGCCTTAATCGCATCCGTACAAGTGTCGGAACCTTATGGTAGCTAAAAATGATCCTTATCAGCTGACTAGGCAATTGAGAATGTGTGGGTGTGGTTAAAACAGCTGGAATCTGCTGTTAAATGCAGTTAATCTGGTCAGGAAGGCTGACGCGACCCGCTTCAGGATACACCAAAACTAATGCGGGCCGCATGGGGGTTCTGATCAGAAAATAAGTTTCAAAAATGACAGTTTTGGTCCCTGTTGTGTATTTAAGCCATTTCCGACTCTTCTAAGGCCCGTAAAGCCAAATTTAAGGCCCTAAAATGATGCCTAAACATTGTGGACATGAAACTTGCTCAAAAATATGTCGGATGTTGGTTCGTTTGGCCGTACGAACGCGATGTTCGCTTAATTACGACGGAATGCGCACAAGCGCGAAAAACGATCCAAAATGCGTGACGAATGGATTTTTCTTATGCCAAACGCTAAAATAAAATATTTTAGTGCTTACATAAATTTTTGGATGTCCAGATGTATTCAGAACGTAAGTTATGCGCGAAAATGCAAACTTGTGCACTTTTTGACACTTTTAGTCCCTGAATGACCCAAAAGTTTGTTTTAGCATACCGAACCCCTCAAAGCCTATTTCTAAGCTATGTGAAGGATATTTATGGTATGTTTAACTTATGGTCATGTTCCGGAATGTTTGTTACAGTTCAAATTGGCATACTTTCGCAGTTTGTCAACTTTAGTCCCTGTAGACGAATTAACTTGTTTTTGCCATACCAAAGCCTTCAAAACTTATTTCTAAGTTATGTAAGGGTTATTTAAGGTATGTTAAGCCAATGTCACTATTCCGGAGTGTTTGTTGCATTAAACTGGTTAAATTTACGCATTGGTGCGCGTATAACCTTCCAGAAAGCGATTTAGAGTTTGAAATTGAACAAAAATTGATATGTGCAAATGATACACATATTTTTACAAATCCCAAGTATGAAATACAATATTTCATTGGTTTGGTATTTGTTTGATGGCCGTGGAGGCACAGGTGTTACACATACTTTGACCACCATTCTTTAAATGAATCGGGCCCTTGGTACGGCGATCCTTGATATGGAGAACCGCTCGAGATACTGATAGGGTGGCCCGGTGTTCCGGTTTGCATTTCTGGGTCAGGGTCGTCGTCCATTTCCATCTCCTGAGAGAAGTGATCTTCGGGTCCCAAGGGATTGAAATCGAAAAGATTATTGACATAGTTGTTCGGATTGAACTGACCTGGGGAATAAATGGAATCAGAGTGATGGAAAGAATGGGAGTAAAGGGAGTGGTGAGATTGGTTTGAATGGTGTGATTCTTTAGAGTGATGGGAATGTTGGGGCTCGTTAGGAATGGGTAGCCCAAAGTATGTAGGGTCGGATGGTGAGGATCCTAGCGAAACAGAATGTGTCGCCGGCTCGAAGTTATGACTCCATTGGTCCCGAGAGTCGGAACGAGAGAAGGTCGCTGACGGGGTATGTCGATGGGAAGGTCCCGCATGGCCTGATGGCCCTCCTCTCATTGGTCCCTTTCCTTTGCCTCGTACACGTGGCGACATTTTTGGTAATACCTGTCAAAACAAGCAAATATAACATAGACAATAAAAAGAAAAGTTAAGAATAAATCCTAGGTCATTAGCCTAGACTCGGAAGTCTAAGGAATGTGCTTATTGTGTCATTGAGATTAAACACAAAAGGTTAGTGTTTAATTCACTCAATGTTGGCTCTGATACCAACCTGTCACACCCCGATATTTCCACATATTACCGGTGGGCCCGACGGGGAGTATCGTGACGTAGTTGATATCATCATTGTCAATACACACAATATATTAACACAGCGGAAGGCTTGGTGAATAAACTATTACAAACCATAATGTCTGAGTGTTCGACGAAAGAATATACAGACTGGATTGTAATAAGATCCACATGCGGATCATAAATAAAATACAAGAAATGGAAAACAACAGACTCCAGGTATCTAGGGATTCGCAAGATCCTCTTATATGACACCTAGTAGCTCCAGCCTATTTACGAGAAGTACCTGTCAATCAATCTTTAGAAAATACGTCAGTTTACACTGGTAAATACAATTAACTGACTCATTTGAAAAATATTTATGAAAATTGATTTAGGTGCACAAGGCACAAATCAGTTATAACTTGGGACAATTATTTAAAGATAATCTTGTATTCAAATTTATATGTTTGTCATACAATTGGGGCCGGTTGGAAGCCGGTCATGATTAACCGACTCACCACTTACAGAACCCACAAAGGAGTTATCCCCAACATGTGGGTTTATATTTTAGCATTTGCATCTGTCAGGTGTATGCCTACACCCCGTGCATAGGTCGTGGCCATTTTCAAATGAAATGAGCCGAGGATATCCAGGACACGGTCGAATTAACCCCCAATGTTTATGTTATCAAACAAGACAGATTAAAACGGGTTATGTAAATTTATTAATCACAATCCAATTAAATGATTTAATACCTGACCAAGTGGTATTATTATAATACCATATCCCAAGCCCGTATAAGGGAAAATAAGTTAAAAGTATTTACCTGAGCTAAATGTGAAAAGTAACTCAGCCGTAAAATCCTAAAGCTTTATGATGGTACCTTCTACTGGATGCTACTAATCTATATAGAAGGTTTAATAACTTATTAGGATGCTAACGGGTCTTTAATTAAGTCAAAGACTTAGACCGGCTAGGTAGGAAGAAACTTTACGGATCTAAACGCTAGATTAAGCGAAGACCGGAATAGAATGTGGTTTAGACCCGACAAGCTTGGATACTTGTATAATATGGGTAAACTAAACGCATTCTGGAATTTGAGGATTTAATGATAAGGTTAAACCCGTTTCGGCTATTTTATGTAAACTAGTCACATAAACCGATCCGAACGTATAAATGCGTAACGGGTAACCAAATGAATTATATACAGGTCTTATTTTTTATTATGCTTAAAATATGTTAATACATCAGTAGGATGTTAACATATACGCCCAAAAAGTATTTAAAACCAATTTAAGTCCGTAAGGGCATTTTGGTAATTTTAATGATTATAAAAGAGATTTTATAATAAACTTAGGTTCTGGTCTTTTTAAATCAGTAAAAATATTTAATTTATCTCATTACATCAGTAAGATACTACATATATGTGAGGTTTACCATTTATGGCCAAACTATGCCCCGAAAGGGCATTTTGGTCATTTCACATATGCTTTTAAGGACATTTTTGGAAACCTGAGTTTATAACTTATACCTACTGTAATAATATTGAAATTTGTTTAAAAATTCAGTAGGTAGCAAGTCTTAGATGTTAAGTATGGTTTTAAACCATACTATGCACCTAAACAGTGTAAAACTCGCTAATTGACGATAATCAAGATGTTTATGTAAATATGAGATTTTGATAAGTTTTAAATGCTCAAAATAATTTATTTAATGTATAAAATCAGTAGGAAAAGGTTTGGCATTCAAATCATTTGTTAATCTCATTTTATGCCTAAAAAGGGTATTATCGTCATTAACCGATTTACACAAGAACTCTAAGTTTTAAACAGATTATAATCTGATCAAAAAATCTTAAAATTCCTTAAAAATGATATCTTAACAGTAGGTAATGAGTTTTGGTTCAAAATCCAAGTTTAAACATGTATTATGCAAGATATCGTAAATTAATTAATAAAAAGCTTCTAATTACGATATCGAGCATAACTCCTATTTGAGACCAAGAACTGATGTCAAATTTTCAGGACAAGCTTATATATCAGTAACAAAGGTTTTTGTCCTCTCACATTTCTAAAAATCTCATTTATATGTCAAAAGGGCATTTATGGCATTTATAAGCATATTAACAAACAATTGCATATAATTCAAACTACTAAGGACCAAGTAATATAACTCCAGAGGGTTATACTACTGAGTAATATGGTCCTAATGGAAGCTTAAAACATGGGATAATTAAGCTTAAACAGGTCAGAACTGAAAGTCAAAGCAAAAGTCAAGCTTTTGCGACTTTCGGTTATAAACTGACCTTAGACTGATAATTGTCGGGTTAGGCCTGATTAAACATGTTCTAATATTAATTACCAAGTCATTAGAATGTTAAAATATAATTTAGAACCTCTGTTTTATTAATTTAAATCATTTTTAAACTTTCTATCCAGTTTGACTTTTTGTCAAACTAGTTTGACCCGACAATTAACTAGTCAAACGAATTAATTAGGAGGTGCCCTTTTAAGGGTTAATCACCTACCTTAATATGGTTCCATAACCACTTTCGTTTCGGTCAGTGGCTGGACCATTTGTGATTAAACTGAAAGTCAAAGTTTAGTTACGATATGTTTGACTTTTCGGTTTTTAAGCTAATTAAAAGGACTAAGCAGAGATTAAAACTCTTACTAATGGTCCTTGCTATCTTTTCTACACTTGAAAGTCTTCTCCTATTGCTTGCAAGCTCCAGATGAGTGTTCTTTTGAAGTTGTTGCAAATGAAGTGCATAAGAGCACAACACTAGTGCTCCTTATATACTAAATTCCAAACTCCTAGATCAGTTGCAGCTGTAATGGGACCTCCTAGGATCACCCCAGGTGTCCTAGTAGTAAAATAAATCCGTCCAACAGCCCCTGGTATCGATTTGGATTGATTAAAGTCCGTATAAAGCTGAAAACTCACATCTGTCCAAGTGTTTCTGCGCTGGGGACTTCTACGCGGCCCACATAGGTATTCTACATGGGCTACGCGGCCCATGTGGAGGTGGGGCTCAGGTTAAACAAGTTTCATTTGTTGGCAGATTCAGTCCCTGGCCAATTTAAACCTTATACAACTTGATTTTTGGCAATAAAGGCCCTTGTAGTTAGTTTGTATAGGTCCAAGGATGAATAATCAAACTTCATTAGGCTCGGTTTCATTAATTATCACTATAAATGCAAGTTTCATCAAATTGACACTTTTCACCCAAAGTCTTGAAAACTTACTTAACGATCTCGAAACCACGTGAAATTTATACCACTTATTCTTGAGAGTATATTTGAATATTTCGAAGCCTCAGGTTCGTTAAAAGGTCATTCAGAGGTCAGAATTAACATGTTGACACGTTTAACCCTTGTAGTTTTATAATCTTCCGATTATTTTCACAAACGGCTTCTTATATCCAATTTATCACTCGTTTAAGAATATATTCTTCATGTATGGTCATTCAGAGGCACAAGTTTGGCATGTTGACACTTTTAGTCCCTTCGCATACATATTTTCACTGTTTATCAACTTTAGTCCTTCAAACTCAATCTTTTACATATTTAGAGTTTAGGACACGTGTCTATACATAATTGGACACGTTTTTACGTGGTGTTACACTAACTAGTCAAAATCTTCAACATGCCAGAACCAACCATTTAACTCAGCAATAACAGAACAGATACTCGGCCAGAGCCTTTAGGAACAAGAAAGATATTGATATCGAACATTAGGCTCTGATATCAACTAAAAAAATATCGATATTTGTATTTAACAAGAAAGTTGGATAACAAGTGATATTGTAGAAAGAACACACAATTCGAAGCTGGCAGGCCTATGATCGATTCTTAACACAAAAGAAACAACCTCTTTATATAGGAGAGGGAAGTGGAACAAACATGGAAAAAAAATCAGAGACAGCTAGTAAATCATCCTGTTGATTGAGATACCAAAAAACTAAAGACAACAGGCAACATCGATACAACCTTGAAGAGGAGAGAGAGATGAACCCCTAGAAGTAGAGGTGCACAAAAAATCGGTTAAATAATTGTAACTAGTTATTAACTGAAGTCGTAACCGGTTAATAACTGATTGAGGGGTAACCGATTAGTGGTTTCTTAACCATAGGTTCCTAACAGGTCAGTGATGTTTTAGAAGGCACTGGTTATATTTAACCAATTTACCGGTTGAAAAAAGGAAAACCGGTTAAATTAACCGGAAAAAATTGTTCAGGCTTGGCCCGAAGGGAGGGCGGGGTGGGCGACCGCTCAAGGCCTAAACTCCCTCGATGCCTGAAGCTTCGTTTGAATTAAAATTTAAATTAAGTATGTGTGTGTGTGTATATATATATATATATATAGAAACAGGATGCCTCAAAGTGTGAAAATGGTGAGAACGATTCTCAGCCACATGATCTTTGTGGTTTGTGGCTAAGATTGATGCGGTGACATTTTTGTAAATACTAGGGGCCCTGGAACTAACAGGAGGGGTAACATAGGAAGATCCTAACAATGGTGCTCATGTTAATTGTAACGCCTCAAAATTTGAAATTCTAATACGATAGTATGTTTTCTTATTTAGGGTGTGAAATGTGAACTAAGTTATTCAACTTAGTTAAAACATAAGGAATAAGTATAAATGAAATGGAGGTGTTGGTTACAATTATCCAAAAACCCAAGTAGAAGGACCAAAAGTGACTAATGAGCAAACTTTATAAAAGTTCTGCATATTATGTGTGTGAAAGTGTATATGTCGACATATACACACACTAGTGTGTGTGGGAGAGAGCTCTTGTGTGAAGCAAATCAAGAAGGAGAAGGAAGGAGGTGAAATTGCATGAAAGATCCATCATTTTAAGAAGGCTCATCATCTTATAAGCATCAAGTAAGTACCAAAAGAATTTCTTGAACATCTTTAGTTAGAGCTCTTGATAGGTTTTGATAAAGTACCACAAATTGGGTAAATTGGAAGTGTGAGATGGTTAGATTCATGTTTAAATCCATTAATCTGGTGTCAATAATGACTTAATGATCCCAATTAGGAGTTCTAATGTGAGAACCCATGTTCAATAAATTTGGGGTTTTTGATGGTTTATGGCTTAATATGAATGAGTTAGAAGAACTAGAGATTTTATTATGTTTGATGTTTATGTATGATTGATACTCGTTGTTTAGTAAGAAAATGGATGTTGATGGCATGAGTTAGGTAATTAAGCATGAATGGGTTGTACATTATGCTTAGATAGTAGTACGCACACCAAGTGTTTGATGAAATGTCTAAATGACAATAACATGTGAAATTGTATGCAAGTTGTGGGTAAATATGTATAGAAAGTGATAACGATGTAATTGTTAGCAAACTAACATGTGAAGTGTTTTTTAGATGGAGTTCATGTGGAAATTTTATTTGTTAGTATGATGTGGTAGAAGCGTGCATTAGGAGCCTGTACTCTATGCTTGAAGATATGGTACACCTTATGCACTTAGTTGATTTTGTAGTAGGGATCAAGAGGCGAAAGTGATGTTATTGTGTGACATGTAGATTTACTAGTAAGGGTAATGTTAGAACCATGAATAATGTTAAATTAGTTAATCTTGAATGATGTTGCTAGTTGTAGAATTGTGAGATGGCTAGTATGGAAGGGATTGATTATGTTGTGTGTGACCTATGACATGGGTACGAAGTGCATACGATATCATTAGTATGATCAACTATATTAAAATTAATACATGTTCGTAAGTTGAAAATGTGTAGGCTAGACAGTTGACTTTTGAAAGTCAACAATGAATGAATACCACGCTTAAGCTTTTAAACACAATTGCGAGAATAGGCTAATCATGTGATGTGTTTAAGATCATCTATGATCTTTGAGTTGGGTGGATGTGAAACAAAGTGACTATCAACCTATGTTTTATGTATGCGGTATTTAGTTTATGAGAGTCAAGTTATGTATGAATGAAAAGAAATTAACGATTGTATGAAAGAGTGTGTGTACTAATCATAATGCTAATGTGAAAACGTGAAAGGATAGAAGTCATGTCGAGATGGACTCAAGCACGGAAGGTTAACGGGTCAAGAGGAGGCAAGGAAGCGAATACGAATACGGACGCATAAGGTAAGTGATTTCCGAACAAAATTTATTATTATGTAATGAGTTTTGATTGCAAAAAGGATGGGAATCCTGAAAGGATGGGTAAGTAATGATAGAACAAAAGTAAGTAAGGTCGTATTGGGTAATATGTGGATTAGTTATGAATAAAAACTCATGTTAAGTTCAAACGGGTCAAAATGTAGAAAGTATGTGTCAGATGTGGAATTTGGATGTTATGGTATGGGAACCATGTAAGAATGTTTAGGTAATCATAGTACTAAGGTAAATATTGTTGTAGTGGGCCATAAGTAGTTAACTATGTCGGTAATAACTTGGTAAAATCAAACGGGTCAAAATCAAGAAAGTATGATAAAAGTATAGATTTGATTATGGAGACATGGGGTTAAGTGTTAGAATGATTTGGGGGACTTGGAATAGTGTTATTTTACGATTTGGGAAGTTCGGGATGCGCGAACAGGGGTTGAAACGTCGAAAAGAACGAAATCCGGGTGTCGGTGCGGCAGGGGCAGCGTCGCTGACGCTGGGCAGCAGTTGGCTGACGCCCTAAGTTGTTGTCTACACGCCAGCCAACGCCAGCGGCCCCGTTTCTTCGTTTTTATTTGATTCCGGACCCCATAGACCCATTCCTAAGCCTCGTTAAACTTCCATAATTTACCCTAACCTTACCAAATAGTTTTGTGAGGTACGGGTGATTATAGAACTCATTTTAAGCTCCCGAAATGTACCCCAAACTCATTAAAGATTGTTTATGAGGTACGGGTAAGAATGAGGCGTGTATGCAAGTATGTGTGGGAACGAAATAAATATGTAAGAATGCATGAATATATTAATTGTATGTTAGTAGATGGACCTCGTTGGTAAACACAAATAGAAATGAGTATACGTGTAGGTTGGTATGTACGAGAGTTATATGTATAGTAGTTTGTTTTTTACAGGTATGTATAGTAGTTTGTGACTAAGAATTGTTAGTATGAATATGTGAGAATGTAAGTTTATGTAAGAGTTTGGATAGAGGGGTAGGTGTATGAAGTAGGATTTATCATACTCGAAAGAGTTGGACTAGATAATATGTATGTGTGTTATTGAACTATATGTATTCAAATGAGTGAGACCTGTATGTATGTATGGACGTATGGTGTAAATATACATGAGTAGTAACGATGCTATCTGGGTTGCGTTTGAGAATGAAAAGAAATGCAGGTACATTATTGTTGACTCATTGAAGGTTAAACACTGAGATGAAATGCTTGAATTCAGAAAGATAACCGAATGGAATGTATATGAGGATAGAACGCGACATGATCCTATAATTATGAATCTTAGATTATATATAATGTCACCAAGTACTAATGATGTGAATGTATGTGGTGAGTGCAGGTTATAAGAAATCACGTATCATCATCACGAGGTGTAAGCGGTCGAAGATCGAGTAATAAAATAGATTGTACGGGAAAGTGTGATTATGTAATTTAGTAAACATAAGTTATGTTTTATTTCCTAAATGAGAACGAAGAATGTATTTATTGTAAAAGAGTTATTTGAAAATGGAATTTTAAGTCTGTCAAGACGTTTATAAAGAATGAAATTTTAAGACTCTTATTTCCGTTGTGTCTTTATGGTTAAAACGTGTTTGGGTTTTACATTAATCACACGTCATTTCCCCCACAATATTTAAACGTCCATAACTTTTTTTATACGTGATTATCTTTTTTAAAAAAATACACCATAAAATCCAGCGTTTTCTTATATTTCCAATGAGTATAATATTGATATACTTTTCAAAAAAAAAAAAAAAAAGAACTGGCTTTTCTTTTATGGCGTTTTCAACTAGGCTTTTATGGTGTTTTTCTGAACCGTGTGTTTTTATGGCGTTTTCAACTAGATTTTTATGGTGTTTTTTAAACTAGATGTTTTTATGGCATTTTCAACCGGGTCTTTTATGGTGTTTTATGGCGTTTTTAACTGGGTATTTTCATGGCGTTTCTTTTTTCTGAAATGTGTGTTTTTATGGCGTTTTTATTTAGACACTCAGTTCATGTCATTTTTTTATTCAAAAGTATAGCAATAATATACTCGTTGGAAAGATGATAAAACACTCGGTTTTTTGGTGTAATTAAAAAAAATCACGTATAAAAAAGTTACGGGAGTTCTATGCAGTTAATATCGGTGATATATCGGTTATATTGGTCATATCGGTCCCTTAGTAAAATATCGGTACCGATATTATCGGCGATATTGATCGATATTTGACCGGTATATCACCGATATAACCGATATATCATTGATTATCACTGAATTATTGGTGTTAAATTGCTATATATATAAATTTTGCATTATATTAAAATTACCGATATTCCGCCGATATCTCACCGAGATAACCTATATTTCAAATATCGGTCCTTGACTGATATCCGATATTTTACTGCGTTAACTGCATAGCAGGAGTTTAAAAAAGATGGTGGAATATGCATGTGACTTGCATGTGCATGAGATTTTTGACAACATTATCCTTAGACCACACGGTGTGGGAGTTGTTGCTGCTCAACGTCATTCACACCATCCCGTCCATGACGTTTACCACGTCGTTATTCAAAGGGCGTGGGAATCTTGATGTACGTAAAATACAACATATAAATTGTATCAAATACAACGTAAAATAAACCCTTTTTCGGTACTAATGTTGGAAAAAGCTTGTTTATTTGTTCATTTTTAATTACAGGGTCAAAAGAGCTTAAACGCACAAACGAAGCAAAATAACAGCAAAAACCAACATAAATACAAAGAAGGAGGATTGACGCAACTCGCCAAGCCCCCATCCACATCCAAACTAAGAAAATGGCAAGATCAGAAGACCTGACACGGGGCCGTGCCCACCAGACACGGGCTGTGTCCAAGACTGGATTCTCTGCAGAAGAAAAGACAACAGCAAAGGACAAAACAGACAACCAACACGGGGCCGTGCTAAGGCAACATGGGCCATGGTCAACTCTAAAATTCGTAGAATCTGAGATAGTACAGCAAGTACATTGGCCACGGGCCGTGCCGTTGACATACGAGGTCGTGTTAGTACAAGACCTGACACTACAGTTAATGAGGAAGAGAGAGAGATGGCCACGGGGCCGTGCCAGGCGGGCACTGCCCCTGCTGATCGTCTGTCTTCAGCTATAAATAGGGGTGCTTGGTTTCATTCCAATCCATCCCTTGGCAAACCACTTCTCTCACACTTGCCACCATTCCACCACCACTACAACACCATCTTCCACCACCATCATCCATCTTCCATCATTTAGATTGTGTAGTAGTCTCGGGATCCAAGATCGATCATAAGAGTTCTTGTCAAACAAAGGCCATGTTTGGCTAAACTCTTACATCACTTGGTGAAGACAAATCTTTTATGTATTTCTTTTTTATTTCCAATCTTTGGCTCCTTTTTATTTGGGTATGTATTAATGACTTTAATAACTATTTTTTATATTGAAAGCGAATTTATCTAACCATTCTTCATATGTTGTTGATTCACATATTCGTGTCTTTACGGTCTATATAAAGCGCGTTAACTACTTGGAAGGGGGTTAGAAGGATGGTTGGGTAATTCTATGTCTCGTTCAGTGTACAGATCCCGCGAGAACCTGGTTCAAGCTTAGTACTACTCCATAGATTGGCCGGGAATGACTGGCCCAACTAAGAGTAAGAAACCGCTTGAACCCCTTATCAATAAACTACTATTAAAACTTTAAACCAACCCTGCGAGGACTGTGTCCCTGCTAACTCAGACCAAAGGGTCGAGGGTAACACTGCCTGAAAGGGGGCCTACCACTTTTTCGCATTAATAACTTAGTTAATTATCTTTGATTAATCCGACCTTGCGGGACTGTATCCCTGCTGACTCAGACCAATAGGTTGGGGGTAA
>JARYGA010008210.1:0-68491 GCA_030545235.1 Helianthus tuberosus
AAAGAGGTGTTATGGGACTTTATTTGACATGTGGTATTGAGATTGAGGTGACTAAATATGATTGGTTTGGAAATTAAAAAAACACACTCAAACCTCCCCCACTTCCAATGGCCTCAACTCACCCTGCGTCCTTCCGAGCCCACCCTTAGTGTTGTTCGAACCCATAACGCCCTCAAAAAGGTGTTGAGCGTGGTAGTTGCCAAACCCCATAACACATAGCTAGACAAAGTATAATAAACTAAGTTATTCTTGATAAACTTTATATGCGAAACAAATATATGGTAGGGGCTTGGATCAGTGGCGGAACTAGACCTTCAACTCAGGGGTATCCCAAAATTTTTTAGGGGTGTCCTCGTACTTGTTCAGGGGTGTCCTGTGTATAAAAATCGGAAAAAAAAATTACACTACTGGTAAAAACTTGAGCCGTAGCCCGGGCTACGCACGTTTACATTACAGGTCCGCCCTTGGCTTGGATCATCCATGTTGTAGAATAGAGTGGTCACGGCAATAGTTAGGACAAGGGCCAACAAAAAGAGAACTTGAATTAGGGCATAAAGTATAATTTACGGGGTCAAAAAAAAAATAATAATAAAAATTTACGGGGTCAAGGTTCACCATGCATAATATTTTTATTCTTTTTGACAAAATTACCATTCTCACTTGATTTCTTTTGAGACACCTGTCACTCTATAGTTGCTTCTTACACTTCTTATTTTTATACTCCTTTTGTAGAATAACTCAACCCTGATAATAGTATATATTTTGTATGTTTTGATGTATATACATATAAGTGTATAAGTATCATAAAGTTATTATTAATTTATGATAAAACTTATATTATGTAATGTAAGTTTTTAATTTATAATAGTTGTATAAATAAAATATATAATAATTATAATTGTAAAAAAATGCATTGGAAACCTCAAAGTAAATATTTTAACAAATTAATGGATATACCCGATACCCGACGGGTAATTACCCGACAAATACTTGACGGGTATTGGATAGGATATGTAACACGATTTTACAAGCGGTATACGTATGGAATTACCAATACCAGATCTAAACCCAATCCATTGCCATCCCTAGTCTTATAAATTAGTTTGAGAGTAGTGATCAGTGATTGAACCAAAATAAGGTCAAGCACTTGAAAAAACCATAGCACTTACAATACACCTAGCCGATCAACTAATATCCAAGTGACCTCAAAACCTTCATAATCATCGATCAGCAGCAGCTTCATATACGACTGTTCACCAAGAAGTTGCTTTCTACAAAATCAGCTAACTGGACATCATGGTTCTTGTTGGCTAACTCTTAACTTACCATAAAGTGCACCTCCTTTCTCTGCATGAGATAAGGGCAATTAAAAATAGATTGATTACATCAACATTTGATACAAAACCTCTTAACGACAGAAATATAATCACATTGCCATATTTATAGGATAGACACACAAGTCTATTAGACAATTTTTTTTTTGTGTTAGTGATCATGGGATGCTAGTGTTATGTATTTATAGGTACATGGTGAGTGTTCGAGCATCAATTTTGATGCAATGTTTTTGGACTCAGGTGTATCTCAATCAAATCATATGCAACCGCCATCTTGGCTTCCCAAGTTACATGTCCAACCTGATAAAATATGAATGATGATTATAAATCAATTTCGATGAAGTACAAAATAAAAAAAAAATCAAACGACATACCCAAATTTGTGTCGCACGGTCCTACCGGTGTCAACCAACTGAGCCAGCTCCCTCTTCGTCTAACTAATTCTTAACTATTCAGCTAAGCATCCGAACCATTCAGCTAAGCTGATTTTTCAGACTTTGTATACCCAAATTCTTAATCAGCTAAGCCAACAAATTTGTGTGCAAAAACATTATTTTATAGCCCACAAATTTGTCGGCTTAACCAGCGTTTGTCTATTTTGGTAATTTTGTTTTGTCAAATAGTTATTTTGAGGGGAAAACCATCCTACAAACACATGAATTTTTTAGACCACCTTAAAATACACAAAAAAGATATGTTGGAAATACTGACTTTTCTAGTAGTGTTTTGCATAAGCATACATACCATATGCCACATGGAATGAAGATCTGCTTCTCTTTGATGAACCACCCCCATGGAGTCGAAAGATGGCGAATGATTCGCGGTATGGTTCGTCGGACAAGAACCTTGGTAAACAGAAACAGTCTCGTTGCTTATACGTTGTGTACCATATTGCATCACATGAGATCCCTCATAAGTGTTGTTGTTTAGAGTCCTCAATTTCACCTGCAAACATTTTGTGCAAGTTTATGTCATGAAAGCGTCATGAATACCCGAATCTTACTCCACATCTAAAGCATAATCAAGATTATCTAAACAAAGAAAAACCCAATTAATACCAACATTTAAGTATTGTTCTTCCAATGTTTCGGTACTCGGATCTTCCACGTCACTAAAGAAGAAAGTCGTGAAAAGTGTAGTTAGTAACGAACGATAAGCATATATGAGTCGCTCATGACTAAAAAAGTAAAAAACATGTTACAAAATACCTATCTTCCAACCATGAGATACTGTATAAGTCACCTAAGCAAGTCTTATACTCTTTAGGTGGGGGAGGGATCATACCGGGACAATAAGTGCCCCAACTATTCTCGGTTGCATTCGCTGCAGTTGTCACGTATATGTTTAGATCTTTGGGTATAAGACCTTCGAAAATGCTTCCACTTTCACATGCTTCTACATATATAACCTACATTTTGAGATTTCACAGTTAGAAAAGTGAGTATTACCAACAAAATATCTCTAACAACCATGATCAATAATCACTTATAAATTAATACAAGAAAGTAACTTACCATCTCACTATATGTACCCATTGCATGATTTGTTTTCCAAACTTGGATGAAATCATTAGCGTAAAAGTATGGCAAGTTTGGCATCCCTTAACAATATAATTTATATAGTTATGTTAGAAACAGTTATTATTTCGATGTTTAACAACAAAAGAAACATGAGGTAACCGAATACCAAGAATTCCAGGGCCTCCATGATCCGTGTAATACACAAAGATTGTATCGAAAGGGCTACTCGCGACAACTTTTCCACTTCCACCGGTTAAGGCGGAGGCGTTGCCAAGAAGCACAGCATAGAAATTGGCTGCTGTCACATTTTCTCCAGTGTAATCCTAACACAATATATATGATGAGGGACAAATAAGTTAATTAGTGGATTTATGCATGGAGGGGTGAAAAATAAATAACAGTTTGCCCAAATTAACGAAATCATACCACCAAGCAGAAACACCCAGCCAACCTTCATCTTTTGCATAACACTTTGCCCAAATTGCAAGAAAATCAAACAAATACCAAGGTAATTGTTCCATTTGCATAACCCAAACTAATTTCAACAAAATCAAACATACCTATTCCTGAATGGAGCAGCGCTTTCAAGATGTCAAGGCATCACACTGATAGGGAAGTCGGAAGGTCGGAAGTCATGCCCGATCACCGGAGCAGAAGGCCGGAAGTCAGCGCCACTACTTTGGCGTCGCTTTGAAGGGAAGTTTATTATCGCCGTCGTCATAGTGTCACATCGGAACCCTTAAGCACCACCGCCTTCTACCGTTGTTTGCTGCGTCAAAACCACCGGACCTTGACCACCGATCGATGGCCGGATGGAGACCACCGCCGGTTCCTCCATCACCGTCGCTCAGCTGTGGACCTGTCTAATCTTTGCCTCTCTTACTTCTCTCCCTGTCTGTCTCCCATCTGGGTATTGATATGGGAGAAGAAAATAAGATGAGAAGCGGTGGAGGATGAGAAGACCGCACGTGTCTTGTGTTGAATACCTAAAATGCCCTAATCAAACACTGTTCATTCGCTTTCTTTTTTATCAGTTATTAATTCCTCCAAGTTCTACATAACAGTGATGTATCGAACTCATGATCATCATCATCAACCACCTATTATCACCACTCCCCTTATACAACCCTAGACATCCTAAGCCCCATCAGTGGTGGAGCTTGACCAAAAGTTTCGAGGGGGCGTAAAGTGATAGGACCCAAAATTTTTTTCCGATTGTTATGTTTCGCGTCGGGTCGGCTATCGATTCGGGTCAGGTCAAATAATAATAGTTCCAAATAAAACTAAAAAAATTCATTCATTCAAAGGACCAATTCTTACACATAAAACACTTGCGATTAAGTTTATTGTGTGGTGCAAAATGTGGTTTGTATTTGATCCTACTCCGGTAATATAGGGTTAAACAAATAAGAGTTAAAATATATTTACAAAACTACCCATCACTTATATACAAAGTGGTAACAAACTTTATTTTAATTTATATATTGTATAAATATTTAGGATATACAAAGTGGTAACAAACTTTACTTTAATTTATATATTGTATAAATATTTAGGAAAAATAATTGTGGGAGACGATCCTATATAATTTTTAAAATTTTCGGACGAAAAATCGAAACCTATACACTTCTAACCGAAACATTGGGGTGGGCGGGTGCACCCCCGAGCACCAAATAACCTTCGCCCCTGATCCCCATTCTCATCCTCTTCTCCAGCGTGTTTCTAATCGAAATCGAGATAAAAGGGTTACCACCGGTCAATGCTCATCACTCCCCTTCTTTAACACTTTAGGACTTGCCGAAAAGCGCATCTGAACCCCGCCGCTGATGCTAGTGTTGTAGTGAAACCCTAGCCGCCATACATGACTTCCATATACCTCATGGTGGAACCCTAGGCGGCGATGGTGGTGAATGTGGAGAGAGAGAGAGAGAAAGAGCGAGAGAGTATAGCTGCAAACGATCCGAATGAACACGGACAAGACCTTGTTCGTGTTCGTTTGTTAAGAAGTATATGTGTTCATGAACATTTACCAAACGAGATTTTATGTTCGTGTTTGTTTGTTAATTTTAAGCAACGAACGTTGATGAACACAAATGAGCACAAACTAATGTTCATTAACACAAATGGAAACAAACAAACACAAATAAGCATTCATGAACAAAATATATAATAAATTGACACTTTTTAAATATTTATTTGTCGGAATTTTGAAGCATTTAAATAAAATATAAAAATTAAAAACACCAATGAACTATCGAACACAAACAAACACGTTACCGAAGTTCACGAACATAAATAAACAAACGCGGCATCTGTTCATGTTCGTTTATTTAACTAAACAAACGAAATTCTTGTTCGTGTTCGTTTGTTTAATAAACGAACGAACACAAACGAACTTCCCGCCGAACGGTTCACGTACTGTTTGCCCAACGTTTGATTCGTTTGCAGCCCTAAGAGAGAGTGTTTGCGTGAGATTTATAAAGAAAGTTGGGATTGTCCAGAAAAAAATCGTAAGTATGGATTAATGCCATTCAACGGAGCAAAATTTGGATTATTAAAATCCAATTTCCCTTTAAATTATTTTTATAAGTTAAAAATAAATATTTTTAATAAGTGGAAGAAAATAAGAGAAAATGAATTAGAAGGGAAAAAAAGGAGAATGGAAAAAGAAATATTCAATTAACTATCGTGTTCCTGATTTCAAAGGAAATAAAAAGAGAAGTAAAGATTTTATGTATTAAAAATCATATCGTTCTAAAGCTCTTCATTTTGAAAGGATTTAAGATAAAGGAAATAAATATAAGTTTTCATTATGTTTATCTTTTTTTCTCTATTTTCTTGTAAAAAAAATTTGAAACACGATTCTTTTTTAACATGCCTTTAAATCTTTCTTTTCCTTTTTCCTTCGTTAATTGAAACTCGGGAACAAAGTGATAACGACTTAGTTAAATATTTTGACCGATTACAGGGACATGAAAGACTGATTAAGTTTACAATAAGACAAAAATATAACAAGTACAATAATTGTCAAACTAGTAAATTATGTGAACGATCCTTGTTATTATTTATTTACCTATATATTAAAAATCGAAGTAAATGAAAAGTAGAGAAATGAATGATTAGTCAATGAATAGTATCGGGTACCGGTATCAAATTTACCAAACTGAATATGTTTTCGGTATCCGTTCGGCACCGTTATTCATCGGGTTTTATTAAAAATCGAAGTAAATGAACAGTAGAGAAATGAATGATTACTCAATGAATAGTATCGGGTACCGGTACCGGTATCAAATTTACCAAACTGAGTGTGTTTTCGGTATCCGTTCGGCACCGTTATTCATCGGGTTTTACCCTCAAATACCGGTGCCGTATCAGTACCGACCGTATCAAGCCGTACTGTACCAGGTATATTCGGTACCGGTACCCACTTTTGGGGATTTCGGTAACGGTATTTTCGGTAACGGTTGGTACCGAGCTCATCAAATCTTGTAGCAACGTAGCAATGCAAGTAATTGCACAGTTTAGATTACTTTTCATACACACAGTAAGTAAACTGTATTTCGTTTGAATGATGTACACAACAACTTATTTTGCTTTATTTTTTGTCTTTTTACGTAATGAATGAATTGTAACATGTAAAATTAAATTGGATATTTAGATTATTGATGAGCAAATCGTATCAAATCCTGTAATAAAACCGGCATCGTATCGGTACCAAATTTACTATACCAAATCATTTTCGGTACCAATTTGGTACCCACCTTTTGGCGTTTTCAGAATCGTTACTTTCGATTCGACACCGGTCTAGCACCATACCTATATTTATTGATTTTTACCTTCAAATACCATACCGTATTGTACCGAGCATTTTCGGTGCCGGTACCTAATTTCTATGATTTTCTGGATCGATACTTTCGGTGCCGTTACCGGTACCGAGCTCATCCATATTTTAACGTGTTAGCACCGTAATAACTGAACTGAAAACAACCAAATTTCCAACTTATAGGACGTGTGGGTCCTATTATTATATATTAGGTTATTTAAAAACGTTTTTCTAGGACGGATTGACTATCATTTACAGGACATTTTTATTTATGTTTTAATATTCGCTATCTGCTTGCTGTTACTGACACGCGTTTTGCAATCATTAGATCTCCGCCGCAACGCGCATGCAGAAATTTAACTAGTTGTATATATGTATCAATTCTTAAACGTGGGCGCAATAGTCATTGTTTCTGTCTTTTCAATTGTGAGCCCGTCATCTTTTGAGTTTTGGATTTCACCACTACAACAACAACAGTTTGTTTTCTTTTATTTCCCCCTCAACACATATTTGTTAGAAACATGCTTTTTGATATTATATTATATCATTTACTTACTTTTCGTTGCTTTTTGTTATTATATTATTTACTTTTTTTTTAACTGACGTAATAAACTTTATGATAGAAAACAAATATTTTTTTGTTATATTTGATATATTATGTAGTTTAATTTTTCTATATTAACTTTTAAAAAAAGATGAATACGCAACTGTGGTATCATAATCTATACGAGTGTTGGTATCATACCGGTACCGTTAAGAACCGTACTGATTACAATCTAACAACATTGGTACCGATATTAGTATTACTAAATGGTATCGCTATTCGTTTTTATAGTTTAAGATTGATGTAAATGACATGTTCATATCCTTTTGGGCATATCGACTTTATTTTTTTGGAGTATTCTCTTCCTGTTACTATAGCAAGTGCCGATAATGTAACAATACCGACTAAATTTCCGCGCATAGCGCGGGGTGTTACATTAGTTATTATTAAAACAGATCATAAAAACCACAGTAAAAAAATGTTTTATAGTGTATAACTTTCTTTTATTACCCCATAATTTTTAAGAAATTTAGCATGTCACCACTCCATTTAATAATTTTTTTTCTTTTAACGATTTACAATATAGCCCCTAAAGTTTAATAAAGTTAATTACACCTCCGGAACTTAACCACTTTTGATTTTATATGCTATTTTTTTACGCATAGTCTTCGTGATGTTACCGTATTGAGACCGTAATGAAGCAAACCAATACTAGCCAAATTCTCACCACAACGTGTGGAGTAAAAATATTATTATATTTAATTATTAATAAAACCAACGATTCCTTTTTTTAACTTATAGTATTTCAAATATATCATTGCAACGTGTTTATTTTATTGAAGTGTGGTTTAGTTTTTCTAAACAAAGAGCGTGTGAAAATATTTGTAAATAAATTGTTGCGGCGTGTTTATATTATCTACGTTTTGATAAAAGTTTTGTTAAAAAACGAACGTGTCAAATATAGTTAATATTTTCTTTCCTTTGACAATTTGAACCGATATCGTCTGAACAACATTGGAATCACGTTCTGGTAAAATTTCGTTAAAATGAATTTGTATTGTATTCGCAGGAGTAGAGTTTTTTTTGTGTCATAAATAATATACTTTTGTAATGTCGTTAATTTTTTCGCAATTTCGTGTGTCGCATCACACTTAGGGGCTGTTTGGTAGCCTCTGAATGGTCATTAAGAGGCTACCTCTTAATGGAACCATTAAGAATTTTACCAATGAAAAGGTAGAAGAATGTGACATGTGATGATTTACCATTCAGAGGTTACCTCTTAACCATTCAGACTTGAGGTTACCTCTTATTCATTCAGAGGTTTTAAACCATTAAGAGGTAGCATCTGAATGGTCATTAAGAGGCTACCAAACAGCCCCTTAGGCTTATTACTAGCTTATATAATTTATTGCTTTTGGTTTTCAAGCTTAAAATTATTAGTTTGGTCCTTATGTACCTTTCAAACAAAACGATAAACATATATTCTTTTATTATTCTCAAATATGAATCTTATAAAATATAAATATAACCATGAATCTTATAAAATATAAATATAACATTACTCTATAATCTATATGATATTGTTACTCTATAATCTATATGATATTATTTAAAGACAAAATATTATTCTCAAATATATAGGGTGTGGGGATCATGGTTGAGACATGAACATGAATGGAAGGCTACACCACCCCCTTGATTGATCCACCATGATTTGCATGGATTAAACCATGGCAACCATGGTCCTCCTTTTCATTTTTCAACAAATCATTTCCTTTTTGTTTAGATAAAGATAATAAATAAGGGGCTAATGGTTTGGGTAATGACCATACCTTTAGAGTAGTGGTTTTGGATGGTGGATTAAAGATTAGTTACATGGCACTAACATAGAGGGTCATGACCACACCCTATAGCCATAAAATATAAATATAACATTACTCTATAATCTATATGATATTATTTATATGATATTATTTAAAGACAAAAGTACATATCCAAGCTAGAGGATGGATAAGTTGGATGTGTTTCCACGTGATAATCTATGGTGTGGGCCGATGCCTGATCTTCGAAGATCCAACTGTAAAGAAGAGGAAAACTTAGTTTTCGATTAATCACTAGTCATTTTTATTTATTTCTTTCTATTTAAAGTGTTAAGTTAAATATATGAAATATATAATTTTTTGATGATGTTTATGTTGTAAATTTGGCTATAATAATAAGATTGTTTGGAGAACTAGATTTTGATTTTTGATATTTTTCAAAAATTATATATCAATATTATACTTAAGTTAAAACTATTAACGTTTAATCAATGGGGTGGTGGACCATTGGCAAAGGGAAACCTTTAAACGTCTAGGTTTAGAAGGGAGAGGTCTTGGGTTCAAGTCCGTTCAAGTCCCCACAGACGACATGGATTAAAAGAAAATTTTCCGTTAAAAAAAACTAGAGTTAACTTTCGTTTTGCTCCCTGTGGTTTGGTCATTTTAACGGTTTTGCTCCAATAGTTTAAAAATAGCTATTTTCCTCCCTGATCTTTCGAGTTTGTCGCAAGTTTACTCCCTGCCTCTAACTCAATTAAAACATTCAATTAAAAGTAGGGGTATTTCGGTAGTTTACTCCCTGGCTCTAACTCAATCAAAACGTTTAGTTAAAAGTCGCAGTAGTCGTGGTCGGTAGGTGGTAGTTGCAGGCGGTGGTGGTCTGGTGGATGGTGGTGGCCGATTGAAAAGAATTACCTATATACATGTAAATAAACAAGTTATAAGTTTATTTAGGTGAAAACACTTACATGCCCTTGCTTTTATCTATAAAATTACCAAAATACCCTTCTAGTTAATGGATTTTTTTGATGGAGTTAGAGACGGGGAGCAAAATAACGATAAGTTAGAAAAATCAGGGAGGAAAATGACTATTTTTAAATATTGAAGCAAAACCGTTAAAATAACCAAATCACAGGGAGCAAAATGGAAGTTAACTAAAAAAATACTAGCGTTTGAATAATTACGAAACTAAATAAAAAGTCAACAATAGTTGTATTTCATTATTTTAACCAAGATATAAAACAAATAGTGTTTTCTTAAAAAACGTATAGTGATATTTGTTTACCTTTTTATCTAGCTCCACATTTTTTCCCACTTTTAACCAGATATAAAACATATAACGTTTTCTTTAAAAAACGTATGGTAATCTTTGTTTACCGTTTTATCTCGCTCCACATTTTTAACCACAAATCATTTTTAAACACTACATTTTTTTTTGTAACTATATCATAAAATCGAGTGTTTGTTAACTTTAATTTAAGTATCATACTGGTATTTAAAAAATACTACTATTTTTAAGAAATATTTGTGTAATTATATATATAACCATACGTAATCATACATAATTGTGCGTTATTATATAAGGGTGTGTGTTGCCGTAACATATATCTTCAGATTTTCCCATGCAAACATGACTTGATACATACATACATACATACATACATACATACATACATACATACATACATACATACTGATCATTTCTCAATAAGTATTCACTTATAGTGGGGATTGTTCATGGTTCAGGGATTGGACCAGAAATAGACCGGACCGAGAGTCTGAGACCCGTAACTTAAAATAGACAGGGATTGTTCATGGTTCACGTCACGTGTAAAGTTTCTATCCAAAGACTGAACCAAGTTTTTGACTATTTGGTTTCGGTTTGGACCGGTTTTGGTTTGTCAGTTTATAGTGTTTAGAATTAGACCGACAACTGCTGGGCTGAAATTATGGGTTGGGCTGTCACATCGTTATATGTAGGCATATGCAATAAGGCCCATAACTTTATTTATAAGCTAATGCAGTTTGCAGCCCATTATGATGAATACTGATAAACCGGTTGTGCTTAGAGTCTGATGAACATTTAGGTTTTTTCTAGGAACCGAAACCAGTTCCAAACCGATTTTTTCTTGACAAACTCAGCAACCCTCTTCACCTCCATTAACCACCACATTCATTTAGTTAGGAACTCCAACATTTACAGCCTCCTCCTCCTCCCTGATGTGCTGAATGCGGTCTATAAAAAAACTACTATCCTAATCTAGACACCCTAATTTTAAATTTATAAACTAAGACTCTCTAAATGCTAGACCACTGACATACAAGTGTACCTATCGTATGTAGTAAAGCCTAATGAAGTCCGAGTATCGACCCACGAGACACTAGCGACGCTAAATTAGACTCTGACTTAACTAATTACTTAATTAGTTCTAATTCTACTAAAGCGAGTAAACAAGAGAACAAAGCAAGCAAGCAAGCAAGATGGTGAAGTGACAGAAAGCAGACAATGATGAGAAAGAACCAGTGGCGAAGCTTGACCCGAATGACGGGGGGTCGAAAACGTATAGACCAAAAAATTTCTATAGAACCGGGGGGTCGCAAAAGTATATACCCAAAAATTTCTATACGAAAACTACATATATAACACTACTGAGTGAAAAGTTCGGGGGGTCGGGCGCCCCTCCCCGCCCCTTCTATACTTCGCCACTGGAAAGAACTACCCAGGCTTCGAATCCCTATGACCAACCCATGACCTCTAGTCCTGACCAATGGCTAAAGCTCCGAATCTACCCAGAAAACCTCTCGCTAAGGATGATCAACCAAAATAGAAGATGGAATAGAGTGATCGACACCGAATCCCACGATTGTCAGATAAAAAACAACTATGGTGCTAAAATCCTCCGGTCATGAAGCTAAACCTGTAAATAACTGAAAACCTAGGAAACCCTAGACGCGAATAAGTAGCCGGATCCGAGCTATCGGCCACCCAAACTACCAAACAACGCCTAGCTAATAACCTAGCAATCCTGACTCGTCACTAGAGTTGCCAGAAAAGGATGCACACTATACTCAGTTGATTTTAATTAATTTAGTTAGACTTGAATTATCTCTAATCTCAAGCTCTAGACCGGAAACCTAATAGATTAACGAACCTAGAATGATGTAAATAGTTCCAGACGACTAACAAGATCACCTAACCAAACAACCAATCACAACCAAGACAAGCACACAAATTCATAAACAATCATAAAGCATGAATATGTAAATCATCCCAATTCAATCATTAGTCTAAACAGAATAGTCAAAACATTAAATCATAGTTCATCTAGGCCTAGGTAGTTAAAGAAATCTAGCCAAGAAACATAGCCAAGAAAAAGAAACGAGTCTCAAACGATAAGCAAATCATATTTAATATTTTGTAGAACACAAAGTCTAACAAAACCAAAAAAATAATAAATTGCAAAACCAAACCCGAATCTTAAATCCCGGCTTTAAATCTTGATCCAATCACTTTCTTTTCTTCTCCTTCTTGATCTGTCGTATGGCTTCTTTTATATATTTTTCTTTTCGTCTGCTTCCCTAGTAGTCCTAGGTCTTGTCGCCACCAACTTTTGGTCTGCTTCTAATATGCAATTGCTAGCCCAAAATCCCTATTAACAGCCCAAATATTCATCCTTTCTTGCGAGCTATTAAATCCAACCCATATATACTAGTTTGTTGCAACCTAGCCCAATTAGTGCACCACATTTAATTTTACAAGCCCAAGTGAGTATGAATATACACTCAGTACTCACCATAAAAAAAACACATCCCATCTTTCGTTGTAGCTCAGGGTGTCCAAACTGCTCGGCGCTCGAAGATCGTTCGATGATCGTTCGAAAAAGCTCGGAAATTTGCTCGTTCGATTCCTTGCTCGGTTAAAACCGAGCCGAGCAGCTCGGTTCGGTTTAAAAACGAACCGAGCACGAGCATAGATACGCTCACTCGTCGCTCGTTCGGTTTCGATCGAATTTATTATTATTATTATATTATATTTATTAAGTATATATATTATATTTATTAAATATAATAAACATGTAGCATATCCAATTATACAGCCCCTAGAATCATGTAGCAAATTTTATGTTTTGAATTCAGTTTTTGATTGAAGATGTCTGGAATGACTTCAACGCGTGTTTTGGAAATTATTTTGCATTTTAGACGTTCTTAAACATTAAACATTTGGATGACATTTTGTGTTTTTTTTTGTAGGACTTTTTATGTTTTTATTTTGTTAAATTGTTAAAGTGTGTGTGAGACATATAAGTTGGTGAATTTTGGTGAATGAATGGCTGTGTAGGAATGCTAAATAAAACTGAGCAAAAGCGAACCGAACCGAGCGGCTCGCTTCTAAACCGAACCGAGCACGAGCATAAGATGTTCGCTCGATTTTCTAAATCCGAACCGAACCGAGCGGCTCGGTTTCAAACCGAACCGAGCACGAGCAGACCTCCGCTCGGTTCGGTTCGGCTTATGAACCCCTAGTTGTAGCCCAACTTAAATTTATGAAATACACTCACCATTTTTTATATCAATCTAGAATGTGCTGTGCAAGATAAATGTAATTCACAGTGCTACTAAGGATTAAGTTGATAATTTATTGCAACATTAATTCCATTGTTTCAATTTAACTCGTAAGGTTCTTTTTTTTATCTTTTAATAAATTAAACCACTAATTAATTACACCCAACTAGTTTAATTAACCAACCATTAATTGTTAAGTAAAATATATAAAAACAACTTTTAACTTACTTAAAAATATAGAAATATTTATATAAAAATATGTATATTTTAGAGCACATCACTCCCCTATGTCGACATTATCCGCAACCTGTAACAGCGCTAACCGCATTTGGAAGTTTCCGAAAACCTGTTGAATCCGACTCAATCCATTATGTATTCCAACCAACACTTCATTGATTTCCAAATGTAGAATCATAACCTCTAAATCTTCTTGTGCATAAATCTGTACACCACCAACCGGATTGATGTCCATATTAGGAATCAGTTGCCTGGCAAACAGGTCGGGTCGGGTTGGGTTGGGTCATGGGTCAAAACGGGTTCGGGTCGGATCGGGTCGGGTCGGTTTGAAAAAATGTTCTCTTATGAAAAAGAAAGATTGTTAGGGGTCAGACATGACCTTGAAGATAACTTAAATAAATCAACGATAACAAAAGAACGAGTAATTTGTACAGATCGTTGTTATTATTATTGTTTAAAAACAAAAATCGATAACGTACATCAAACTAGTATAACAACCTGTACGTGCAGTCATAACCACAAACATATTATATATGGTACTTTTTTAACTTTTGTTTTGATCAGTAGTACATGTACATATGGTACTTTTTTAACTTTTGTTTCTTTATCTACTCAATCATCCTTCAAACTCTCTCTCACACACTCAACCATACTTCAAACTCTCTCTCTCTCTCATAAGAAAAAAATGGTAGTCAAAAACTAAAAAAAACAAGATGTTGATTTTGTTGATGCTTTGTTCAATAAAATTGTGGAATCCATGAGTCTTTGGTGCAATCGGCTGTGGGTCGCTCCACTTTCAGAATCAAAGGCGGTAGAAGAAGGCGGTGGTACACGTAGGAGGTTGACGACGGCGATGGTCATGACGATTGAAGAAGGCTACAGTACAAGATTACTCTGGGTCTCATACTGACGGTGGTGGACGATGGCGACGGTTATGACGATTGACGACGGTGGTGGACGACGGCGACGGTCATGACGATTGACGACGGTGGTGGACGATAGAGACGGTCATGACGATTGAAGAAGGCTACTATTTCATAATGAAGAACACCTGTCTCACCCATTCAGACCGGTCCGACATCTCTCACCCATTTTGACCTATCTGGTAACCTGCTCTGACCCATTCTGACCTGTGCTTCCTTGTTGAGAATTTGTTAGATATCCAGCTTGACCCGTTCTCTGCATTTGACATACCCAAAGAAACCCAACAGATAATGAAATTGATCCAAGTCAACCCATTATAGGTAGCACGGGTTGTGATTGCCGGCTCACGCTATCATCTCCCTCAGCAAACAGGTTCCAATTACCGGCCCCTTCCACATTAGTCCCATCGTCCCCATCTCCCTCAGCAAATGGGTTCCAATGACCGGCCCCTTCCACATTAATCCCATGGTCCTCATTGGTCACGACCTCAAATGGATCATCCTAAGCAACCCCTTCGACATTAATAACATGGTCCTCATTGTTCACGACCTCAAATGGATCCTCATCCCAAACAACCTCTTCGATGTAAATCTCATCGTCCTCATTGTTCACGACCTCATCCTCATCGACCACTGGTTCCACTGCAGCAAACGGATTAAAAAAACTCGTCCTCATCCACCACTGGTTCCACTGCAGCAAATGGATTGAACCACTCATCCTCAAAACCAGGTACCGTAAAAGGGGCAAGAGCACCGGGTATGATTTGATCATTCACTAGGTCATGTTCGTCTGGTGGCACTAACAACCTATGCAAGTTCTGATCAAGAAAACTATCCATAGGAATGCTGAATAGATCTTCCACAAATGAATATCCACTAAAACCACTCAAATTCCTTTCAGAAACATCAGATGCCGAACCTCTGTCAGGTTGAGGTTGGGGTTGGGGTTGGAAACCAAGCATATCAATGCCTAATGGATCCTACACAAATCCATATCCATTAAAACCACTCGAATTCCCTTCAGAAACATCTCCAGATCCACTAAAACCACTCCAATTCCCTTCAGAAACATCGGATGCCGAACCTCTATCAGGTTGAGTGTAACGCCTCGCATTTCACAGCTTTCCGTTTTTAGAAAGTTCATCTTGTAATTCTATTTTCGGAAACTCGTTTCCTTTGTAATCATATTTCGTTTCAAGCTATTGTAAATCCGAGACTTTGATCTTAATGAATCGAATCTTTTATATGAAATATACATCGTTTATATATTGATACGTTGATACATAATTGTTTTTATAGATATGTCTTGGTTTGGAGTCTCTGATATTTGGACATTAAGTTTCTTAGACTTTTGAACATCATAATTGTTTTGGTAAAAAATCACACAAGGATAATGTAACCAAATCTGATTTTTGTGAGGTTAGATGCTTGGTTAATTGAACAATTGTGCAAACAACAAACGAATGAAATGAATGATCAACACAAGGATTTATACGAGGAAAAAACCCTTGATCAATGAATGATCTCCGGCATAAAAAACATCGGGTGATGGAAACTAACGATCACCAACTTTAATATATATTAAACAAACAAAGTTTACAACTTGGGATGATAACAAGCTTGTTACAAAGATTGCTAGTGTGTAAATGTGTGTAATCGCCAATAAGTTGCAGAGCGGTCTAGTGTTGTGTACGAGTGTTGCTATATTTCTAAATCAAGCTTGTATCCCCTTTAAAATTAGAAACTATCTAGACTAACTAACTATCCGCAAATGGTGCAAGCTCCCCACGTTCATCATAACGGTCATAGAGTCCTTGCACGTGCATAATTATCAAGCATATTCCCCCTAGAATCTCGGTTGGACCAAGTCTTATTCGAATACACCTGCAAAACAAGTTCAAAAATGATGGAAACAATTGTTAGTTTAGGATAACAATGAGCATCCTGGATCCTTATCCTTGCAGCATCTTCTGAGGATCCTTAATTCAAACTAAACTGAGGATCCGTGATCCAGGCCACATTTGAGGATCCATGATCCATACGCTATGAAATTCTATCCCTAACAATTGCCACCAAACATGATTAGTTAATATCCAATTAGATAGTCATGTTTGAACGATATTCGGACTAGCCCGTTGCAAAGAGATATAGTCGTTACAGCGCTGATGTCATCGTTAGTCATCACCTGCAACCATAATCATTATAAATAAGTTAGAGATAAGGATCAAATTCTGCATTTATACTCGAGATCCTCTCCTTTAAATCCACATTCGAAGATTTCAGCAGGTAACTCCTTCTCTCTTTTCTATTATCTTCTATTCCCTGATCCTCTGTTCTTCAAAAATTCATGGTGAAGATGAGCACTCGTTCTTCCCCTGCCAAGAATCCTGATCACAACAGTCCATTGAAGAGTCAGGGTTTAACAAAAAACCCTTCAATGGAGCTTTGCCGATTTACTGATCCTGAAGTTGATCAGATCCGATCCTGCTTCCCTGATGACACCGTCTTCAGACCCTTTGATTCTTCAACCAAGAGTGACTGTGTGTCAGACACATGGATCACTTTCCATGCTGCTCCCTTCCAGATACGGTTCACTTATCCCTTCCCTGTTCTCACACAGGGATTCTTCACACTTACCGACCTTTGCTACATCCAAGCTATGCCGATGGTGTGGAGGGTCCTGTACACACTAGAGCACATAATAGAACAGGAAGGCATAGACATAGGGATTTCTGAGTTGAGCCAACTGTATAACCTTGTAAGCCATGGTTCCTACCGATATCTTTTCAAGTCCAAACCCCAGAAATCTCACCCAATCTTGAAAACCACCAAGAACGACACCAACTGGAGGAATCAATTCTTCTTCGTGAGGAGGGATTCTATTCCAAACGGAACCCTTCTTCCTAAAAAGTGGAACACATATGGTAGGATATAGGATCCTCAGACTAGGACAACCTGTAAGAATCTTTCTTTTCTAATGAGGATAACTGATCCTTTATCTTTGTTTATGCAGTTATAACCTTGTCACACATTCAAGAATCACCTGCCACCCAAGAGAGAATCGAAGCTTTCTGGAAGCTTGATCCTGCCATCAGAACTTATCCACCAAAGTCAAAGGATCTAGAAGAGATTTCATCCACTTCCTACACGATGTCAAGTAAGTATCCATATATGTGTATATATAAATGTTTGATAAAATGAAAATATGAATACTTATCTGTGTGTTAAGCTTGTAGGTGCTGCCAAATCCTCAAAATCTGCTTCTAGGTTCAACCTCAATGATCTTCAAGACATTGCATCTCCAAAGTCCCTCAAGAAGGACCTGGCTGCAACCCAGAGTAATCCCGAGCCTAAAGGCATGAGCACCAGGGGCAAGGGAACCAAGAGGAAGAAGCCTGCTGAAACCTCCGAAGGGCTGCCTCTAATGGAATGCCAGCTTCACGATTATGTCTCTGAGGTAAGGATCTTGTATCTTGAAATTTTGCTCCTTTTAAGGATTTAGGATCCTGACTGCTGAAATCTTCCTTGTGCGTAAATTTGCTGAGGTTCAAATCCTTATGGACTAGAGGCTGGCTGAGGCTGAAGAGAAGAACCTGGACTTCCAGAAGATTGCCCTAGCCAAAGACAAAAAGATCTCCTCCCTGGAAAAGGATATCAACATGCTGCAGAAGGAGCTGCTTCTGGCTGAGATCACAGCCTAGAAAGAGAGGACTGAGATCATGGAATGGGCTAAACTGTCTGCTACCATTGCCATGCTGAAGATCAAGTTGCAGATGGCTAAAGAGGCTGCGGATCCTTCTTTTGACAGGGCTGAGTGGGACCTGGAGGCCTGGAAGCAAAGGCTAGTGGAGCTTGGTGATGAAGATGGAAGAGGTACTAGCTCTTAAAGGTGGAGGCAACGAGGTCAAGGATCCTGCGGAGGAAGCAGCTGGTGGCAGTGCCAAGGGTGGTGAAGAGAAGGTTGATGATGCAGCGAATGTGTCGGCTGCACAAATGGGCGATGATGGATATTTCTAGAAGCGGCCGGAGCCCATTTTTATGATTTGGTAGTTGGTTTTGATGTTTCAAACAATGGTCTGTAATAACTTTGAACAATAGTTGTTAGGGTTAAGGATAACTGATCCTTGGACAATAGGGGGTAGCAAAGGTGGATAGATCCTTCTGTTTGTGGATGATGAAGCCTTTGATGCCCCTCATCTTTTATTTCCTGCACTTAACGAACCTTTAGTATGGACACCCTTTGCCAACCCAAGTGGACGGGCCACGTATTGCTGGTAGAAGCTTGGGTTGGCAATTTTGACAACCTTTTAAAGGGTTAACTTTGATAAATAAATAAAACTTTAACTTTTGGCTATCTTTGTGTTGTTCATCTTGTGTACACTTACTTGTCAATTGTCATTGCATAGTTTTAGAATTTACAAGTTATTGATAAAAGTATTAAATGTATATCAAAATCAGTTTATATCAAAGAGTTCAGGGTATGATCAAGGATCACATATCCTTTAATAAAAAAGTTTGAAAAGTGAAATGGTTTAGGATCATATTTCCTGTTGTCAAAGAATAAGGGTATAAATGAAAAACCAAGAATAAAGTTAAAGTAAATAAGGATCATACCAGAGAATCCAAGTTAGGATCCTATATCCTCAACACTTACAACTGTGACAATCAAAAGATAAAATCTTGTAGAAAGTTAGGATCCAGGATCCTTAACTGGTTAGCTTTGGAAACCTGCAATATAATATAACTTGGGACTAAGCCAATTATAAAAGAAGATGTTAGTATCTGGGGACAAACCCAACAATCTGGGGACAAGCCCAATAAGCTGGGGACAAGCCCAAAAACTGGGGACAAGCCCAAATACTGGGGATAAGCCCAAAGGATCTTGTGTAAACTGGAGTATGGCCCATACTGGCGACTATCCAAACTTAGTGACATGAAAATGCCAAAACCTTAGCTAACGTGAAAACATTAGAAACCTTAGGAACGGATGTATGGTACGTCTACCATTATACTTAGGATCCTAAATACAGTCAGTACAATGAAATTGCCAGCCCCTAAAGCGGGTACTGGTCCCATTGCCTTTAACTGCACTAGGATAATCGTGCGCAACTGCCGAAGATGTAAGAACCTGATTCGTAGGAGGTAATAGATACCTTAAACTGGGGACAAGCCCAACAATCTGGGGACAAGCCCAATGAACTGGGGACAAACCCAAAGACTTTTGAGGATCGAATGGATGCTTGATCCTCTGCCAAGATTACACCTGTTTTGGTAAAAAATCAGACAAGGATAATGCAACCAAATCTTATTTTGTGAGGTGTGATGCTTGAATAAATGGACAAATGTATATATAAAATGAATGTGGGACACAAAGATTTATACGAGGAAAAAGCCCTTGATCAAGATATGATCTCCGGCACAAAAAACCTTGGATAGTGAAAACTATCACTATAAAGTATATTGAATAAACAAGTTTACAACTTCAGAAGTATTGAGCTTGATACAATGAGTTCTAGTGTGTGTTTGTTCGAGAGAGAATTGCAGTAGTATTGTTCGTAAACTAGGTGCAAAAGTGTTTCTAAAAATAAGCTCAATACCCCTTTAATCTTTTCTAAAAATATCCTAACTAACTATCCGAAAAATCTGCCCATCACCCACGATCACCACCAATGGTAACTAGCTCATGCACATGTTGAAAATGTAGAGCATATTCCCCTGGAATCTCGCATGGAATAAGTCTTCTTCGAAACATACATGCAAAACAAGTTAATGGCGATGGAAACAATTGTTAAGTTAGAATAATAATGAGGATCCTGGATCCTTATTCCCGCAGCGTCTCCTGAGGATCCTTAATTCTCACAGAACTGAGGATCCATGATCCATGCTATCCCTGAGGATCCGTGATCCATAGGCAGTAAAATTCTATCCCTAACAATTTCCCCCAAACATGACTAGTTGATATCCAATTAGATAGTCATGTTTGAATGAAATTCAGACTAGCTGTTACTTGGATATATAGCCTTTGACAGGCTTACGTCAGCGAAGGTCATCCCTGCAACAAACAATGATTATAAATAGGATAGAGATAGGGGTGATATTTTGCATTTAAATTCGAGAATTTCTCCCTTTAAATCTTCATTCGAAGACCGCAACAGGTATTCTTTCTTCCCTTCTCTCTAAATCCTTCTCTTCCGATCCTCTCTTCTCGATCATCCATGGAGAAAATGGTTCTCTGATATTCACCCGCTAAGGATCCTAAAAAGGACAGTCCTTTGAAGAGCCAAGGGGTTACCAAAAACCCTTCGTTGGAACTCTGCCGCTTCACTGATCCAGAAATTGACCGGATCCGCCATTGTTTTCCAGCTAAAACAGTCTTTCGAATCTTCGATGAAGAGTGATTGTGTCTCTGAAACTTGGGTCTCCTTTCCTGCCACCCCTTTTCTGATAGGATTCTCTTATCCTTTCCCTGCCTTCACACAGTCTTTCTTCACACTCACAGGTACATTCAAGCCATGCCAATGATGTGGAGAGTTCTTTATACCATAGAGAACTTCATAGAGCATGAGGGTATAGAAATAGGGATGTTCGAGTTGAGTCAGCTTTACAACCTTGTCAGCCATGGTTCACACCGCTTTCTGTTCAAACATAAACCTGGTGATCCTCATCCAATCCTCAAAACCACTAAGAACGACACCCACTGGAAGAGCCAATTCTTCTTCGTGAGGAGGGACTCCATCCCAAGATGGGAAAAACCTTCCTAAAAGTGGATCACCCATGGTAGGATATGGGATCCTTAGACAAGGATCATAATAGGACTTTTTCTCTTTTAAGGATAACTGATCCTTCTTTCTGTTTTTGCAGCTATCTCACTTTCTTTCATCCAAGAAACACCTGTAACAAAGGAACGGGTTGCTGCCTTCTGGAACCTTGACCCTGCTGTTAGAACGTTCCAAGCCAAAGCAAGGGATTCACAAGAAGTATCATCTGGTTCCTTCACCATGTCAAGTAAGTATTCCAATTTGTATATGATTAAATGTTTAAATGAAAATAAAACAAGAATACTTATCTGTGTTCTGCATTTGTAGGCACAGGAAAATCCTCAAAGTCAGCCTCCAGGTTCAGTGTCAGTGACCTTGATGCGTTTGCTGCCTCAAAATCCATCAAGAAGGAACTTGCTGCCAGCCCCAGCGTTCCGAACCCCAAAAGCATGAGCACACATGGCAAAGGTGCCAAGAAAAGGAAAGTTGCTGAAGCTCTTGAAGGCCTGCCTCTCATCCAACACCAGTTTGAAGAATACGTCTCTGAGGTAAGGATCCCGGATCCTTAAATCTGATCTCCCCATACTGAGGATAACGGATCATGACATGTGTTTCTCTTTTGCAGAAATTTGCTAAGATCCAGATGCTCCTGGATTCATATGCTGAAGAGGCTGAACAAAAGCACTTGGACTTCCAGAAGATGTTCCTGGCAAAGGACCAAAAAATTGCCTCTCTCGAGAATGATGTCAACCTGGTGAAAAGGGAGCTGGTCATGGCCCAAATTACAGCTGAGCAAGAGAAGGCGGAAGTGATGGAAGGTGCCAAGCTCTCTGCTACAATTGCCATGCTCAAGATCAAGCTTCAAATGGCAAAGGAGGCTGAGGATCCTAACTTTGACAGGACTGCCTGGGACCAAGAGGCCTGGAAGAAGAAGCTTGCGGAGCTGGATGATGAGGAAGAGGCTGAGGAGATTCTGGCAATCGAGGCTGGTGGCAGTGGTCTGAAGGATCAAGCAGAAGGAGCAGCTGGTGGGGATGACACATCGAAGGTTTAAGCTGCACAAATGGGCGATGATGGAAATTTCTAGACATGGCCTGAGCCCATTTTTTATGGTTTAAGGTTTTTTTTTGGTTGTTGATGTTTTAAAACAATGGTCTGTACTTGAACAATAGTTTTAGGTTTAAGGATCATTGATCCTTCGAACAATAGGTAGGATGACAATTGGTGGAGGGATCCTCTGTTTGGGGGATGAAGCCATTGTTATCCTGCCGTCTTCCTATTCCTGCATTACTTAGAACTTAATATCATGGACACCCTTTACCTAACCCAGCGGACGGGCCACGGATTGCTGGTAGATGCTTGGGGTAGGTAATTTTGACAACCTTTAAAGGGTTAATCTTTTGCTAAATAAATAAAAGTTTAATCTTTTGGCTTATATTGTGTTGTTAATTCTGTGTATATTTACCTTTCAACTGTTATGATACAATTTCTTTGAATTTACAAGTTAAGAACAAATGTATATTAGATTATGTCAAAAAGTTTAGGATATGATAAAGGATCAAATATCCTATAATCGAAAAATTCAAAAAGTGGCATAATATTAGGATCATATATCCTGTTGTCAAAGAGTAAGGGTAACTTAAATAAATCAAGAATAAGGATCATACCTGAGAATCTAAGTTAGGATCCTAAATCCTTAATACTTACAATCAAGATAACCAAAAGACAAACCTTAGTAAAAGGTTAGGATCCAGGATCCTTAACTGTTTAGCTTTGGAAACCTGAAATAGAACATAACTTGGGACTAGGCCAATATAAAAGAAGAGTTAGTAACTGGGGACAAGCCCAACAATCTGGGGACAAGCCCAATAAACTAGGGACAAGCCCAAAAAACTGGGGCAAGCCCAAAAAAACTGGGGACAAGCCCAAAAAACTGGGGACAAGCCCAAAGGATCTTGTGTAAACTGGAGTATGGCCCTCCCTGGCGACTATCCAAACTTAGTGACATGAAAATGTCAAAACCTTAGGAACGGATGTATGGTACATCTACCATTATACGTAGGATCCTGAATACAACCAGTACAATGAAATTGTTAGCCCTTAAAGCGGGTTCTGGTCCCATTGCCTTGAACTGCACCAGGATCATCGTGCGCTACTGGCGATGGTAGTGGATACCTTAAACTGGGGACAAGCCCAAAACTGGGGATAAACCCAAAAAACTGGGGACAAGCCCATGAAACTTAGGAGACTTCTGTGGATACTTGATCCTTTGTCAAGGATGCATCAATCTTCTGCAAAACTCAGAACTTAGTGAAAAAGGAGTAAAGGATCCTGGATCCTTCTCCTTGTAATAAAACAAATTAAAGGATTAGATAAATTAGAATCAGATCATTACCAGACTGAGGATCATATATCCTCTAAGGATCCTTAATATATACCAAATATGAAGACGACTAAGGATCCTGGATCCTTATTACATGAAGTATCTCTTCAAATGGACAACATTCCAAGCTCTTGGTAGCAAATCACTCTCCATTGTTAGTAATCGATATGCCCCATTTCCTGCTTCAGCTTCAATAAGATAGGGGCCTTCCCACTTTGGTGCTAACTTGCCATCAGCAGGATTTGTAGTATTCTGAAATGCTTTCCTCAACACCATATCACCAACTTGAAACTTTCTGATCCTGACATTCTTGTTGTAAGCTCCAGCCATCCTTTGTTGATAACTAGCCAATCTTATTCTTGCCAAATCCCTGAGTTCTTCTATGGTATCCAAGTCTTGAACCAAGTTTTCAGCATTTCCTTTAGGATCACGGATGCTTGTTCTAGCAGTAGGAACCACCATTTCTGTAGGGATCACTGATTCTGCTCCAAACACTAAAGAAAATGGAGTCTGGCCAGTAGCATTCTTGGGAGTTGTTCTATCAGCCCATAGCACATAAGGTAGCTCTTCCGCCCATTTTCCTTTCTTGGATCCAAGCTTCTTCTTCAAGTTGTTGATGATGATCTTGTTGGATGATTCTGCTTGACCATTAGCTTGTGGGTGGACTGGTGTTGATGTTATCATCTTAATCCCCCAGCTGTCACAAAAGTTAGTAGTTCTACTCCCAATAAATTGGGATCCATTATCACAAACAATTTCAGAGGGAATACCAAATCTGGTAATAATGTTTCTTTTAATAAAGGATATCACTTCTTTTTCTCTGACTTGAGCAAAGGCTTCAGCTTCTATCCACTTGGAAAAGTAATCAGTCATGGCAAGCATAAACACTTTTCCTCCTTGTGCTTTGGGAAGTTTGCCACCTATATCCATTCCCCATCTCATGAATGGCCAAGAAGAGGATATAGGATGCAGGAGCTCTGCTGGCTGATGAAGGATATTGCTATGTCTTTGACAAGCATCACATTTCTTGGCATAATCCACAGTATCCTTCTTCATAGTAGGCCAATAGTATCCTGTCCTAAGGATCCTTGAGAACAATGCCCTGCCCCCGGTATGGTTTCCACAATCTCCTTCATGAAAACCCTTTAGGACTTCTTGAATTTCAGGATCCTCAATGCACCTTAGTTGTGGACCTGCAAGAGATCGTTTATATAACATGTTATTTAATATTGTAAATTGAGATAACTTGACTTTGAAAGCTCTGGGGTTTTCTCCTGTAGGAATCTCTCCATGTTGTATATATCTCATGATTGGAAGGATCCATGATCCTGAATGAGATTGTGTATCATCACTCGGTATGATTGCAGAATCTTCTCCTATCTCCATAGTTGCGTGATCCTCAATAGCAGGAGCCAAGATATGGATAAAGGGAATTTTAATATCCTCTGGAATCTTCAAGGATGACCCAAGGTTGGCCAATGCATCAGCTTCTGCATTTTCTTCTCTGGGTACATGTTTCAAACTAAAAGAAGCAAAAGAGTGTGCCAATTCCTTGACTATCTCTAGATATTTGATCAGTCGTTCACCTTTAACAGCATAAGATCCATTAAAGTGATTAGTAATTAACAATGAATCCACGTGTACCTCAAGATACCTGATCCTCATGTGCTTGGCAATTTGTAAACCAGCTATCAAGGCTTCATACTCAGCCTCATTATTAGTAGTCTGAAACTCACAAGCTATTGAGTGGGGTATTATGTCCCCCTGTGGTGATTTTAGTAGTATTCCAAGTCCAGTTCCCTTGACATTAGAGGCTCCATCTGTGAAGAGTATCCAAGGATCCTTGGTTTCTTCAAGCTGTTGAACTTCTAACTCAGCTTCCCTTTGTAAGTCACTACTGAAATCTGCCACAAAGTCAGCTAAGGCTTGGGATTTAATGGCAGTTCTTGGCTCATATCTTATATCATAAGCACTAAGCTTCAATGCCCATTTAGCCATCCTTCCTGACATTTCAGGTTTCCTGAGAACATTCTTAATTGGAAAATTAGTCTTAACAATGATAGCATGAGTTTCAAAATAATGGCATAATTTAGTATATGCCATAATCAAAGCAAGGATAAGTTTTTCTAAATGTGAATACCTGGATTCAGCATCAAGCAAACTTTTACTTACATAATATACAGGATGTTGTGTACCTTCGTGATCCTTAACAAGGACTGCACTTACTGCTTTAGAAGAGACTGCCAAATATAAGGATAATATATCCCCTTTTTCTGGTTTCATTAAGGCAGGAGCTGAGGATATGTAATCCTTAAGGGCTTTGAGAGCATTCTCATGCTTTTCAGTCCACTCAAATTTCTTGTTCTTTCTCAGAATGTCATAGAATTCCTTGCACTTTTCTGATGACTTTGATATGAACCTGTTCAAGGCTGCGATCCTCCCTGTCAACCTTTGCACATCCTTGGCATTGGTAGGAGATTTGATATTCACAATCGCCTTAATTTGCTCTGGACTTGCCTCTATGCCTCTTTTTGTTACTGTTAGGGGAGGATTTTCTAAATCCTAAGGATCACGGGTCCTCAACTGCTATCAGGATCATGCATCCTCGATTCTGTTTAAATTAAGGATCCTCAGCAGGTGTCGCAGGATCAGGATCCAGGATCACTGTTGTTATCCTACTACTAACAATTGTCTTCCTTGTACATAAACTTGTTTTGCAGGAACGAGAGCATGGACCAAGTCTCACCGAAGTTCCTGGGGTATATTCCCTCAATATTCCGCACGTGCTTGACCATTGTGAACGTTATGGAGATCGTGGGAAGAGTGCACAAATTGCGGATAGTTAGTTATACTAGTTATTTTCTAATTTAAAATGGGGATAACAAGTTTGATAGAACACTTAGCTAATTTTGGCATACACACACACTCGTAACAGCTCTCAGTCAACTCTCAAGCAATACTTGGCGATTTCATACACTTTTTTGCACATTACACACCAGTGATCCTTGTAACAAGCTTGTTATCATCCCGAGTTGTAAATTGATTTTGTTTAATCTTAGTTGGTGATCGGTAGTTTCGATCACCCGAGGTTTTTTATGCCGGAGATCAACTCTTGATCAAGGACTTTTTCCTCGTATAAATCTCGGTGTCATTTGTTCATTACATTTCTGAGTGATCCTTAATATTGTTCATTGATTCAAGCATCACACCTCACAACAGAAAGTTTGGTTGCATTATCTTAGCTTGATTTTTGACCAAAATAGTTTGGCGCCCACCGTGGGGCAATTGGTACTTCGTTTTTGAGAAATTATTGTTCTTGTGATCATTTCGGTTCGTTACAACCAAGCAGATGGCTTCTTCAGCAAAGAACACATCAAGCTCTATGCCGGCAATGAGTTCTTCACAGGGCGTTCCTCCTTTGCCTCCACCACCTTCTGGATCCCAGAAGAATGCTGAAAATGCTGCGAAGAGACAAACCCCCATTTTCCCAAAGCCACCAACTTCTTCTGTTTCCTCTAATCCTACTACTAATGATCTTTTTACTCTGATTTTGCAGATGAGAGATCGCATGCAAGAGCAGGACAAAACCAATGAAAGGATCCTCCAGGAGATTGGTGATATCAAGAAACAGAAGAAATCTGTGAAGGATCACTCTCCTCTGATACCAAGGTCATTGAATTTTGACACTCCAGTTGTAACTACCCTACAATCGGCAGTTCCGGGCATCCAGTATCAAAGTGGTCCATCAGAAAGGCGTTATGGAACAACAACTATGAGTCAAGCATTTGGCTCTCACTTCCAGCCTCAAGGATCCTGTTTTCAGCCATCGGGATCCTCTTTTCAGCATCAGGGATCCTTCGTCAGCTCAGGAGGATATTTGGCAATGCACATAGTCCAAGGATCCTCCCAGGTCCAAGGATCCTCTATGGTTCCAGGATCCTCTCAGCCCCAAGGATCCTTTCAGGTTCTAGGATCCTCTCAGCCCCAAGGATCCTTTCAGGTTCAAGGAGCCTCTCAGCTTCAAGGATCCAACATCTTTCAGGATCAAGGATTCTTAAGAAGTATGCAGCCTCCAAGCTCGGATGTTCATCAAGGAGACTTCATACCAATGTAGACCATTGCTTCCTCTGGTCCTTCAATCATACCATAACCCCGTCAATATGGATTCACATCCGCAATTCCAAACTTGAATCCTATGGGAGGTAACACTTTTAATAATTCATATAACACTAACCATGGCTCTATGCAGGATACATGTATCAATCAGGCTATGGCTAGGGAGTTACAGAAGCTTAAGGATATGATATCCAGCGTACCAGGAGTGGTTAAACCCATTCCTGAAATTGCAGATGGCAGCCATAGGATATCTCGCTTTGCACCACCTATTTGTGATGCTGATATACCCAAGAGGTTCCAAATACCAACTATGAAGCTATATGATGGTTCAACGGATCCAGAGGAACATGTAGCTCAATACAGGGAAAGGATGGAGATCAATCCAATTCCTGAGAGGTTAAAAGAAGCATGTCTATGTAAGGGTTTTGGATCCGTACTCACTGGATCTGCTCTTAAATGGCTTCTAAGTCTTCCCCCTTACTCTATTACTTCATTTGCTAATCTAGTTAATTTGTTTAATAGTCAATTCTCTTGTAGTAGAAAATTTGAACGATTAACTAGTGACCTATATAGGGTAACACAAGGTCAAAATGAATCACTTAGAGATTATATCACTAAGTTTAGTAAAGAATCCTTAGATATCCCTAACCTGGATATAGCTACGGCTGTAGAAGCCTTTAAAATGGGTTTTCTTAGGGATTCATTGTTCTATGATGATCTTGTTATGACCCCATGCAGGAATCTTGATGAAGTAAGAACCAGGGCCCTTAGGTTCATCCACTTAGAGGATGATAAAAGGATCCAGGAGAGATTGACAGGATCCTCAAAGCAGGAAAAACAAGGATCCTATTTCAAGAATAACAAGTTTAAATCCTACAACAAGTCTGACAACCAGAACATGCATGCAGTAGAGCAGGAAGAGGATGATGAGGATTATCCTCCAATTTCTGAATACTGTTTTTCTGTTGATAACAATGAGCTAATTCTTGCAATGCAAAATCTAGGTGAGAAAGCTAGGTGGCCAAGGAAAAGTGATAAACCAGCTGCTACAAAAGACAAATCCAAATGGTGTGCATATCACGAGGATTTCGGGCATCTCACTGAAGAGTGTATTGCACTTAGAAAAGAAATTGGTTACTTGTTAAGCAAATGGCACTTGAAGGAGCTCTTGGGAAGAAAGAAGTCAAGGATCCAGGATCCTGAAAGGATCCCGGAAAAGGCTCCTGCTCCTCCAGCAGATGCACAAGTTATAAACTTTATATCCGGTGGATCAGATATTTGTGGTACTTCCTTTTCAGCAGCCAAAAGACATGCCAAGGAAACCAAGATGGATAATGGAGACTATTAGGGGAGGATTTTCCAAAGATCAGTGATCCTCAATTAGTGGCAAGCTTAGGGATCCTTAATTCTGTTTGAATTAGTGATCCTCAGAGAGTATTATAGGATCAGGATCATGGATTATCATAAGGATCCTTACACTAACGATTGTCTGCTTTGAATATGATGTTGTTTTGCAGGAGTACGAGATTGGACTTGGTCTTGGCGATATTCCTGGAGCATATTCCCTATTTGTTCCACACGTGCATGACTGAAATGGACGTTATGGAGGTCGTGGAAGACTTGCACGAAATGCGGATAGTTAGTTACTTTAGATATTTTCTAAATTTAAAAGGGGATAGCGAGCTAAATTAGAACACTTGGCTATTTTTAGCTTAACACACACACTCATAACTGCTCCGATCAGCTCTCAACAGTTCTCTTGACGATTACACACTTTTTTGCACATTACACTCTAGTGATCCTTGTAACTAGCTTGCTATCATCCAAAGTTGTAATACGTTTTCTGTTTAATTTGAGTTGGTGATCGGTAGTTTCCATCACCCGAGGTTGTTTATGCCGGAGATCAACTCTTGATCAAGGGCTTTTTCCTCGTATAAATCATTGTGTCACTTATTAATTTCTTTTCCGAGTGATCCTTAGCGTTGTTAATTGATTCAAGCATCAGACCTCACAACAAAAAGTTTGATTGCATTGTCTTCGCTTGATTTTTGACCAAAACAGTTTGGCGCCCACCGTGGGGCAATTGGTGCTTCGTTCTTGAGAAATTATTGTTCTGGTGATCATTTCGGTTCATTACAACCAAACAAATGGCTTCCTCAGCAAAGAATACATCAAGTTCTATGCCGGCAATCAGTTCTTCATAAGGCGTTCCTCCTTTGCCTCCACCACCTTCTGGATCCCAGAAAAATGCTGAGAATGCTGCGAAGAGACAAACCCCCATTTTCTCAAAACCACCAACTTCTTCTGTTTCCTCTAATCCTACTACTAATGATCTTTTTAATCTGATTTTGCAGATGAGGGATCGCATGCAAGAGCAGGACAAAACCAATGAACGGATCCTCCAAGAGATTGGTGATATCAAGAAACAGAAGAAATCAGTGGAGGATCACTCTCCTCTGATGCCAAGATCATTGAATTTTGACACTCCAGTTGTAACTACCCTACAATCGGCAGTTCCGGGCATCCAGTATCAAAGTGGTCCATCAGAAAGGCGTTATGGAACAACAACTATGAGTCAGGCATTTGGCTCTCACTTCCAGCCTCAAGGATCCTGCTCTCAGCCATCGGGATCCTCTTTTTAGCATCAGGGATCCTTCATCAGCTCAGGAGGATATTTAGGAATGTACACAGTTCAAGGATCCTCCATGGCTCCAGGATCCTCCCAGGTTCAAGGATCCTCCATGGCTCCAGGATCCTCCCAGGTTCAAGGATCCTCCATGGCTCCAGGATCCTCCCAGGTTCAAGGATCCTCCATGGCTTCAGGATCCTCCCACGTTCAAGGATCCTCCATGGCTCCAGGATCCTCCCAGTTTTTAGGATCCTCTCTGCCCCAAGGATCCTTTCAGGTTCAAGGATCGTCTCAGCATCAAGGATCCAACATCTTTCAGGATCAAGGATTCTTAAGAAGTATGCAGCCTCCAAACACAGATGTTCATCAAGGAGACTTCATACCAATGCAGGCCCTTGCTTCATCTGGTCCTTCGATCATACCGGAGTCCCGTCAATATGGATTCACATCTGGAATTCCAAACATGAATCCTCTGGGAGGTAGCACTTTCAATAATTCCTATAACACTAACCATGGCTCCATGCAGGATACAGGTATCAATCAAGCTATGGCTAGGGAATTACAGAAGCTTAAGGATATGATATCCAGTGTCCCAGGAGTGGTCAAGCCCATTCCTGAGATCGCAGATGGTAGCCATAGGATATCTCGCTTTGCACCACCCTTGTGTGATGCTGAGATACCCAAAAGATTCCAGATACCATCCATGAAGCTGTATGATGGTTCAACGGATCCAGAGGAGCATGTGGCTCAATACAGGGAAAGGATGGAAATCAATCCAATTCCTGAGAGGTTAAAAAAAGCATGTCTATACAAGGGATTTGGATCCACACTCACGGGATCTGCTCTTAAATGGCTGCTAAGTCTTCCCCCTTACTCTATTACTTCATTTGCTAATCTAGTTAATTTGTTTAATAGTCAATTCTCTTGTAGTAGAAAGTTTGAACGATTAACTAGTGATCTATATAGGGTAACACAAGGTCAAAATGAATCACTTAGAGATTACATCACTAAATTTAGTAAAGAATCCTTAGATATCCCTAACCTGGATATAGCTACGGCTGTAGAAGGCTTTAAAATGGGATTGCTTAGGGATTCCTTATTCTATGATGATCTTGTCATGACCCCTTGCAGGAATCTTAATGAAGTAAGAACCAGGGCCCTTAGGTTCATCCGCCTAGAGGATGACAAAAGGATCCAGGAGTGATTGACAAGATCCTCCAAACAGGAGAAGCAAGGATCCTACTTTAAGAATAACAAGTTCAAGTCCTACAACAAGTCTGACAACCAGAATGTGCATGCAGTGGAACAGGAAGAGGACGATGAGGATTATCCTCCTATATCTGAATACTGTTTTTCTGTTGATAACAATGAACTAATTCTTGCAATGCAGAATCTTGGCGAGAAAGCTAGGTGGCCGAGAAAAAGTGATAAACCAGCTGCTACAAAAGATAAGTCCAAGTGGTGTGCATATCATGAGGATTTCGGGCATCTCACTGAAGAGTGTATTGCACTTAGAAAGGAAATTGGTTACTTGTTAAGCAAGGGGCATTTGAAAGAGCTTTTGGGACGAAAGAAGTCAAGGATCCAGGATCCTGAAAGGATCCCGGAAAAGGCTCCTGCTCCTCCAGCAGATGCACAAGTTATAAACTTTATATCCGGTGGATCAGACATTTGTGGTACTTCCTTTTCAGTAGCCAAAAGACATGCCAAGGAAACCAAGATGGATAATGGAGACAGACCCATCTGGACGTCCACTGTCACCGAGGATAAGATCATAACTTTTGATGAGGATGATCGTCTTAATGTTCAGGATCCTCATCATGATGGTCTTGTTATTACCCTGTTTATTTCTAATCATTTTGTTCGCAGGATCCTTATAGATGGAGGAAGCTCTGTGAACATCATTCAGCTTGATGTCCTCAAGAAGATGAATATCCCGGAGTCTGATATTGTCCCAAGATCCTCAGTACTTGTGGGATTTAGTGGGGAGACCAAAAACACATTGGGGGACATCAAACTCCCTATCTATATTGAAGGACTCCATTCTTATCAGAAGTTTTGTTTTATAGATTGCTTATCTTGTTGTAATGTTATCCTTGGCAGGCCATGGATACATGACGTGAAGGCAGTCCCATCTACTTATCATCAGTGCGTGAAGCTTCCTAGTCCATGGGGAGTGGTAAAAATTGAGAGTGATCAACAAGAAGCTAAGAATTGCTATACCTCGTCAATGAAGCCAGCCTCAAGACCAAGGGAACAATAGCAATTAAAGTATCCTTCAAGAGATGTCTTGGAGGCAAGAGAGCAGGATGTAAAAGAAATCCTCATGGATCCTGATGATCCTGAATCCATAGTCTTCATAGGATCAGGGATCCTTAGCAGCATTGAACAGGATCTAGTATCCTTCCTTAAAAGAAGGAAAACTACCTTTGCCTGGAAGCATGAAGACATGACAGGTATATCTAAAGATATAATTATTCATAAACTTGGCATTGACAGGTCATTCAAGCCTATACATCAGAAGAGGAGGAAGTTTGCACCTGAAAGGAATGCTATTATCCAAGAAGAAGTAGATAAACTACTTTGCGCAGGTATGATAAGAGAGGTCAAGTATCCAAGATGGTTAGCCAATGTGGTTGTTGTTCAAAAGAAAAATGGAAAGTGGAGGGTATGTGTCGATTTTACTGATTTAAACTAGGCATGTCCCAAGGATCCTTTCCCATTACCCCACATTGACTCCATGGTGGATGCTACCGCGGGTCATGAGTTGTTGACTTTTATAGATGCTTCATCTGGATTTCAACAAATTCAGATGGAACCATCTGATCAAGAGGATACAGCCTTTATGACCCCAACTGGTATATATTGTTATATTGCTATGCCATTTGGACTAAGGAATGCAGGTGCTACTTATCAAAGGCTAGTCAATATGATGTTCAAGGAACAAATTGGACACACTATGGAAATCTATATAGATGACATGGTGGTTAAGTCCAAGAAAGCTGAGGATCACCTTAAAGAGTTGGAAGAAGCATTCAATATCCTTGATAAATTTAATATGAAACTAAATCCTTCCAAGTGTCATTTTGGTGTTAAAGCAGGTAAATTCTTAGGCTATATGGTGACAAAGAGGGGCATTGAAGCAAGTCCAGAGCAGATTAAGGCTATTGTGAATATCAAATCTCCTGCCAATGCCAAGGATGTGCAAAGATTGACAGGCAGGATCGCAGCCTTGAACAGGTTCATATCCAAATCCTCAGAAAAGTGCAAGGAATTCTATGACATCCTGAGAAAGAACAAGAAATTTGAATGGACTGAGAAGCATGAAAGTGCCCTCAAAGCTCTTAAGGATTACATGTCCTCAGCCCCCGCCTTAATGAAACCAGAAAAGGGGGATATATTATCCTTATACCTAGCAGTATCCTCAAAAGCAGTAAGTGCGGTCATTGTTAAGGATCACCAAGGTACACAACATCCTGTTTATTATGTAAGTAAGAGTTTACTTGATGCTGAATCCAGGTATTCACACTTAGAGAAACTTATCCTTGCATTAATTATGGCATCTACTAAATTAAGACATTATTTTGAGACTCATGCCATTATTGTTAAGACTAATTTTCCAATTAAGAATGTTCTCAGGAAACCTGAAATGTCAGGAAGGATGGCTAAGTGGGCAGTGAAGCTTAGTGCTTATGATATAAGATATGAGCCTAGAACTGCCATTAAATCCCAAGCCTTAGCTGACTTTGTGGCAGATTTCAGTAGTGACTTGTAAAAGGAAGCTGAGTTAGAAGTCCAACAGCTTGAAGAAACTAAGTATCCTTGGATACTCTTCACAGATGGTGCTTCTAATGTAAAAGGAACAGGACTTGGAATACTACTAAAATCGCCACAGGGGGACATAATACCCCACTCCATAGCTTGTGAATTTCAAACTACCAACAATGAGGCTGAATATGAAGCCTTGATAGCTGGTTTGCAAATTCCTAAGCATATGAGGATCAGGTATCTTGAGGTACATGTAGATTCATTATTAATCACTAATCACTTTAATGGATCCTATGCTGTTAAAGGTGAAAAGCTAATCAAGTATTTAGAGATAGTCAAAGAATTGGCACTCTCTTTTGTTTCCTTTAGTTTGACACAGGTACCAAGGGAAGAGAATGCAGAGGCTGATGCATTAGCCAATCTAGGATCATCCTTGAAGATCCCAGAGGATATCAAAATCCCTATTATCTACATCCTAACCCCTGCTATCGAGGATCATGTAGCCATGGAGATAGGAGAGGATTCTGCTATTGTCCTTACTGATGATACACAATCCCATTCAGGATCATGGTATCTTCCAATAATGAGATATATCCAACATGGAGAGATTCATACAGGAGAAAACCCCATGGATTTCAAAAACAAGGTATCTCAATTCACAATATTGAATAACATGTTATATAAACGATCTCTTGCAGGTCCATATCTAAGATGCATTGAGGATCCTGAAATCCAAGAAGTCCTAAAGGATTTCCATGAAGGAGATTGTGGAAACCAAACTGGGGGCAGAGCATTGTTCTCAAGGATCCTGAGGACATGATACTATTGGCCTACTATGAAGAAGGATGCTGTGGAATATGCCAAGAAATGTGATCCTTTTCAGAGACACAGTAATATCCTTCACCAACCAGCAGAACTTTTGCATCCTATATCCTCTTCTTGGCCATTTATGAGATGGGGAATGGATATAGTTGGTAAGCTTCCTGAGGCACCTGGTGGAAAAGTATTTATGATTGCTATGACTGATTACTTCTCCAAGTGGATAGAGGCTGAAGCCTTTGCTCAAGTCAGAGAAAAGGAAGTTATATCCTTTATTAAAAGAAACATCATTACTACATTTGGTATCCCTTCTGAAATTGTTTGTGATAATGGATCCCAATTTATTGGGAATAGAACTACTAACTTTTGTGACAGCTGGGGAATTAAGATGATAACATCAACACCAGTCCACCCACAAGCTAATGGTCAGGCAGAATCATCCAACAAGATCATCATCAACAATTTGAAGAAAAAGCTTGGATCCAAGAAAGGAAAATGGGCAGAAGAACTACCTTATGTACTATGGGCTAATAGGACAACTCCCAAGAATGCAGCTGGCCAAACTCCATTTTCCTTGGTATTTGGGGCAGAATCAGTGATCCCTACAGAGATGGTGGTTCCTACTGCAAGAACAAGCATCCGTGATCCTGAAGAAAATGCTGAAAACTTGGTTCAAGATTTGGATACTATAGAAGAACTCAGGGATTTGGCAAGGATAAGGATGGCCAGTTATCAACAAAGGATGGCTGGAGCTTACAACAAAAATGTCAGGATCAGGAAATTCCAAGTTGGAGATATGGTGTTAAGGAAAGCATTTCAGAATACCACCAATCCTGCTGATGGAAAGTTGGCACCAAAGTGGGAAGGCCCTTACTTGATCGAAGCTGAGGTAGGAAAGGGGGCATATCGATTGCTAACAATGGAAGGTGACTTGCTACCAAGTGCTTGGAATGCTGTCCACTTGAAGAAATACTTCATGTAACAAGGATCCATGATCCTTAGCTAACGAGTATCCTTGAAGGATCCTTACAGGACAGATGATCCTCATTTTGGTAATATTATTATCTCAAACTATTTCATTCTTTTATTATCTTATACAAGGATAAGGATCCTGCATCCTTTATCCTCCTTTCACTTGATTCTAAGTTTTGAAGGTTCAGGTATCCTTAACAAAGGATTGAGTATCCACAAAAATATCCAGTCATTTGGGCTTGACCCCAGTCTTTTGGGCTTGACCCCAGTTATTTGGGCTTGACCCCAGTTTGGGCCTGCCCCCAGTTTCGGCAGTAGCGCACGATGATCCTGGTATAGTTCATGGCAATGGGACCAGTATTCACTAATTTCATTGTACTGGCTATATTCAGGATCCTACGTATAATGGTAGACGTACCATACATCCATTCCTAAGGTTTCTAACATTTTCACGTTAGCTAAGGTTTTGGCATTTTCATGTCACTAAGTTTGGATTGTCGCCAGTGAGGGCCATACTCCAGTTTACACACGATCCTTTGGGCTTGTCCCCAGTGATCCTTTGGGCTTGTCCCCCGTTATCCTTTGGGCTTGTCCCCAGTGATCCTTTGGGCTTGTCCCTAGTTATCCTTTGGGCTTGTCCCCAGTTATCCTTTGGGCTTGTCCCCAGTGATCCTTTGGGCTTGTCCCCAGTTATCCTTTGGGCTTGTCCCCAGTTATCCTTTGGGCTTGTCCCCAGTATATTGGGCTTGTCCCCAGAATTGTTGGGCTTGTCCCCAGTGACTAACTTTTATCGTATATTGGCTTAGTCCCAAGTTGTATCCTATTTCAGGTTTATGAAGCTAAATGACCAAGGATCCTTAATCCTTACCCCCTACTAAGGTTTGTCTTTTGGTTATCCTACTTATAACTGTTAAAGGTTAGGATCCTAACTTGGATTCTCAGGTATGATCCTTAATTATTCTGATTTCATTTATTATTTACATAAGTGACCCTTATCCTTTGACAACTGAACTTATGATCCTTAAACTACACTACTTTTCAGAACTTGTCGACTATAGGATATGTGATCCTTGATCATATCCTAAACTTTTTGAGGATATTTATTAAAATTTTTCTTTACTTAATAAGTTTAGACAAAATGAATATCGCAACAATCGAAAAGTAAAGTACTAACAAGGATAACAACATGGGAGATAGCCAAAAAGTTAAAGTTATTTTATTCACAAAACATTAAACCCTTTAAGGTTGTCAAAATTGCCAACCCACGTTTCTACCAGCAAAACGTGGCCCGTCCACATGGGTTGGCAAAGGGTGTCCATTGTTCATAGGTCTTTGTAGTGCAGGAAATAAAAGATGGCAGGATAACGAGTGGCTTCATCCCCCAAACAGAGGATCCATCCACCACCCATTATCCTACCTATTGTCTGAGGATCCATGATCCATAACCCTAGAAACTATTGTTCAAATACAACCCATCATTGTTTCAAAACACCATAACCAAAATAAAACTACCATGTCCTAAAAAATGGGCTCCGGCCGCGTCTAGAAATATCCATTATCGCCCATTTCAGCAGCTCAAACCTTGGCCGCATCACCACCAGCATCATCAGCATCAGCCTGATCCTTACCACTTCCACTCGCCTCAATAGCCAGGACCTCACCAGCCTCTTCTTCATCATCCAGCTCAGCCAATCTAGCCTTCTAGCCCTCTATGTCCCAGTTTCTCTTGTCAAAGTCAGGATCCAGATCTTCTTGGGCCATCTGTAACTGGGTTTTGTACATAGCAATGGCAGCGGAGACTTTAACATCATTTGTGATCTCATTCTTCTCCTGATCAGCAGTGATATGAGCCAGGACAAGTTCCTTCTTCACCAGATTGACATCGTTTTCGAGGGAGGCAATCTTCTGATCCTTGGCCAGCATGATCTTTTGGAGGTCCAAACACTTTTGCTCAACCTCTTCAACATTGCCTACGTAGTCCTCGATTTCAGCAAATTTATGCAAAAAGACAATGTGAAGTTTAGGATCACATGATCCTCAAGTGGGCAGGATAACTAAGCTAAGTCAGTGATCCTTACATCAGCAAAGTACTCAAGGAACTGGTGGCGGATTAGAGGCAGGCCTTCTAGATTGTCAGCTTCAGAGGCTTTCTTCTTCTTTCCTTTGGAAGCAGTAGGCTTGGGGATGGCAGTACTTGGGCTAGCAGCAGCCTTCTTCCTTCCAGACCTGGGACCAACAGTGGTGAGATCGGTGACACTGAAGCGAGTAGCAGACTTCGATGATTTTCCAGCACCTACACATCCAAAACAGATAAGTATCCTTATTTCATTATAATTGAAACATTTAATTATGCACAAAATGGGATACTTACTTAACATCGTGACAGAACCTGAGGATACCTCTTGAGAATCCTGGGTATTTGCTTTAAATGATCTTATTTCAGGATCAAGGCTCCGAAAAGCAGCAAGCCTTTCCTTCGTGGCAGGTGTTGTAATAAGGATAGTCATCTCAATGACGTCAGGATGGCAACGACTAGTCAGAAAATAACGGCTATATATCCGTTAGTCAGTTGGAGATAAGATAAAAAATATAACTCATTTATTTACACATTACTCCTTATATTTTGCGGGCAATTGTTAGGGGAGGATTTTCCAAAGATCAGTGATCCTCAATTACTAGCAAGCTTAGGGATCCTTAATTCCGTTTGAATTAGTGATCCTCAGAGAGTATTATAGGATCAGGATCATGGATCATCATAAGGATCCTTACACTAACGATTGTCTGCTTTGAACATGATGTTGTTTTGCAGGAGTACGAGCTTGGACTTGGTCTTGGCGATATTCCTGGAGCATATTCCCTATTTGTTCCGCACGTGCATGACTGAAATGGACGTTATGGAAGTCGTGGAAGACTTGCACGAAATGCGGATAGTTAGTTACTTTAGATATTTTCTAAATTTAAAAGGGGATAGCGAGCTAAATTAGAACACTTGGCTATTTTTAGCTTAACACACACACTCGTAACTGCTCTGATCAGCTCTCAACAATTCTCTTGGCGATTACACACTTTTTTTGCACATTACACTCTAGTGATCCTTGTAACTAGCTCGCTATCATCCGAAGTTGTAATACGTTTTCTGTTTAATTTGAGTTGGTGATCGGTAGTTTCCATCACCCGAGGTTTTTTATGCCAGAGATCAACTCTTGATCAAGGGCTTTTTCCTCGTATAAATCATTATGTCACTTATTAATTTCATTTCTGAGTGATCCTTAGTGTTGTTCATTGATTCAAGCATCATACCTCACAACAGAAAGTTTGGTTGCATTGTCTTTGCTTGATTTTTGACCAAAACAGATACAGACCCATCCGGACCTCCACTGTCATCAAGGATAAATTATAACTTTTGATGAGGATGATCGTCTTGATGTTCAGGATCCTCATCATTGTTTTGGTCAAAAAATCTGATGAGGATAATGCAACCAAACTCTTTGTTACGGGGAATGATGCTTTAAATGTAGAACAATAATAAGGATCACTTTAGTGTAAATTGCACAAACAACACAAGGATTTATACGGGGAAAAAGCCCTTGATCAAGAGTTGATCTCCGGCACAAAAAACCCCGGGTGATGGAAACTACCGATCACCAAGCTCAAATAAATCAATAAATGCTTACAAACTTCGGATAGTAACGAGCTAGGTACAAGGATCACTATGGTGAAATGTATAAAAGTGAGTGAAAACTGTTAAGTGTTTGTCGAAAGCTTCAAGAGTGCGATTGTACGAGAGTGTGTGTAGCTGAAAATGGCTAAGTGTTCTAATTAATAGCTCGTTACCCCTTTAAAAATAGAAGTTAACTACACTAACAAACTATCCGATTTTTGTGCCAAGCTCCCACGTTCTCCACAACATCCATTTCCAGTCAAACGTGTGCGAAATACCCGTGGAATATTCCATAGTAACGTTGCCAAGACCAAGTCAAGCTTGTTACTCCTGCAAAATAATACGAAACATAAACAAACAATCGTTAGTATGAGGATCCTTAAAGTGATCCATGATCCTGATCCTGAAGCTCTTCTGAGGATCACTATCTGTCACAGAAGTAAGGATCATTAATTAGGATAACAAGTAAGGATCACTAATTGTTAGAAAATCCTCCCCTAACAATTGCCCCCAAAATATAAGGAGTGATATGTAAAATGAGCGAATTATATTTTCTTGATCTTATTCGCAACTAACTATCGTAAATATAGCCGTTGTTGTAGAACTATCCGTTGCAACTATGACGTCACAGAAGTGACAACCCTGCATAATCATGATTATAAATAGGAGATAAAGATAGGATCGATATGCATTTAAATTCGAAGAAACTCCCTTTAAATTCTTGGTCGAAGATCTATCAGGTATCTCTTCTCTTATCTCTCCTTCTCTTACTATGTTTTTCTTACTTTACCATCATCTCTTCAAGAATGATGCTCCGGTCCTCCCCCGCCAAGGATCACCAGAAGGATAGTCCCTTGAAGAGTCAAAGGATCATCAAAGACTCAATACATGAGAGGTGTTGCTTTAACGATGCTCAAATAGATAAGATTCGTCACTGCTTTCCGGCGAGTGCCTTTTTCAAACCCTTCGATCCTACTATTCTGTGCGACTATGTTTCAGAAACATGGGTTGCCTTTCCAGTTACTCCATTCGCCATGGGATACACCTATCCTTTCCCAGAATTTACACAATCCTTCTTTTCCCTTACCGGCATCTCTTACATCCAAGCCATGCCGATGATTTGGAGGGTTTTGTATACCCTGGAGAGGATCATCGAGCAGGAAGGCATTGATTTAGGAATGTCAGAGCTGACACAGATGTATGATCTTACTACCTTTGGTTCTCATCGTTATTTGTTCAAACGAAAACCCGGCGGAGAACACCCCCTTCTTAAAGTCACCAAGAATGACACAAATTGGAAACGTCGCTTCTTCTTTGTCAGGAGGGATACCATTCCAAACGGAAAGGATCTACCAAGGACATGGTCCATTCATGGTAGGCCAGAGGATCCTGATAAGGATCACCAGGTAGTCTTGTTTTTGTATAAAGATCACTAACCCCTTTTTGTCTTGTGTTATGCAACTATTTCTGTTTCGCACATCATCGCAACACCCGCAACCAAGGATAGGCTTGCTGCTTTTTGGAAGCTTGATCCTGAAATAAAGACATTCAAGATAGACACCCAAGACTCATAAGAAGTATCCTCAGGTTCCATCACCATGTCAAGTAAGTATCCTGCTTTTTGCATAGTTTGAATATTAAAATAAATAATTAAATTGAAATAGGATAAGGATACTTATCTTGCTTTGAATGTGTAGGTGCCGGAAAATCTGCCAAGCCTGTATCCCAGTTCAACATGGCTGACCTTGATGTTGTTCGATCCAGGAAGAAGAGGGCCACTACCAGTCCTAGCATCTCCATTCCCAAGGCACCCACTAAAGGAAAGGGTAGCAAGAAGAGGAAAACTTCTGACACTGAGGACCTTCAAGGCCTACCACTGATCTGCCACCAGTTCCTTGAATACTTCAATGAGGTAAGGATCACCAATTCTGCCTAGGTATCCTACTCGTATGAGGATCACCTGATCTTGAACTGCTTTGTCCTTTTCTTTGCAGAAATTTGCTGAGATTGAAGATTACGTGGGGAGTGTTGAGGAGCTGGATAAGAAGATTGCTGACCTCCAACAGGTTGCAGTGCTCAAGGATCTTAAGATCGCTGACCTTGAAAAAGCCCTTAAAGATGCCAAGACTCAAACAGCTAAAATCCTGATCAACATTGACTATGAGAAGCATGATCTCATAGAAAATGCAAAGGTCTCTGCTGCCATCACAATGTATCAAACAAAATTAAAGATGGCCCAGGAAGCTCAAGATCCTAACTTCGACAGAAGCAGCTGGGATGTTGAGGGATGGAAAGCAAGGTTGGCTGATCTTGAGGATGATGAGGAGGCTGAGGAGGTTCTGGCGATCGAGGCTGGAGGTAGTGGGAAGGATCTGGTGAAGGATACCGCAGCTGGAGGGGAAGAGGATGCAGCAAAGGTGTAGGCTGCACAATTGGGCGATGATGGACATTCTTAGACGCAGCCGGAGCCCAATTTTTAAATTTGGTAGTAGTTTTTTGTGGTTGTGATGTTGAACAATTTGATGGTTTGTACTGAACAATAGTTTTTAGGATTAAGGATCATGCATGATCCTTTGGACAATAGGTAGGATTGCAAATGGTGGAGGGATCCTCTGTTTGGGGGATGAAGCCATTGTGATCCTGCCGCCTTTATATTCCTGCACTACTTTTGAACCCATTATCACAGACACCCTTTACCTACCCCAGCGGACGGGGCACGTTTTGCTGGTAGATGCTCGGGGTAGGTAATTTTGACAACCTTTTAAGGGTTAATCCTTTGTTAATAAATACAACCTTAATCTTTTGTCGCTTACCTTGTATTGTTATCCTTTTTGTCTCTTTAACTCTCGATTGTTTTGATGCACACTTATTGAATAAGCAATTTTGAATAAGTCAGATTGAAAATATTTAGGATATGATCCATGACCAAATATCCTATAGTTGAAGAATCCCAAAAAGTAATATATTTTAAGGATCACAAGTTTAGTTGTCAAACTTTAAGGGTTATTCAAATAAACAACGAATAGAATTAAAAATAGTTAAGGATCATACCTGAGGATCCAAGTTAGGATCCTAACCATAATAAGGATAACTATAAGATAAACTTTAGAGAGAAGTAAGGATCAAGGATCCTTAGTTGTTTATCTTCAAGGACCTGAAATAGAGCATAACTTGGGACTAAGCCAATATAAGATAAGAGTTAGCAACTGGGGACAAGCCTAAGGATAACTGGGGACAAGCCCAAGGATCGTATGTAAACTGGAGTATGGCCCTAACTGGCGACTATCCAAACTTAGTGACATGAAAATGCCAAAACCTTAGCCAACGTGAAAACGTTAGAAACCTTAGGAACGGATGTATGGTACGTCTACCATTATACGTAGGATCCTAGGTATAGCCAGTACAATGGAATTATCAGCCCCTAAAGCGAGTACTGGTCCCACTGCCTTGAACTATACCAGGATCATCATGCGCTACAGGCGGAACTGGGGTCAAGCCCAAATAACTGGGGTTAAACCCAAGGAATGGATTGCTTCTGCAGATAACCAATATTTTGCTAAGGATACCTGAACTTTCAAAACTTAAAATCACGTGAGAGATGGATAAAGGATACATGATCCTTATCCTTATATGAGAAAATAAAGAAATGAAATAGTTCAAGATTAGGACATTACCAAAGTAAGGATCACTGATACTTTAAGGATCCTTCAAGGATACTCCTAACGTAAGGATCATCTGTACCATGAGGATCCTGCTCACATGAAATATTTCTTCAAGTGGACAGCATTCCAAGCTCTTGATAGCAAATCACCTTCCATGGTTAGCAATCTGTATGCCCCCTTTCCTGCTTCAGCTTCAATCAAATAAGGGCCTTCCCATTTTGGAGCGAATTTTCCATCAGCAGGATTGGTGGTATTCTGAAATGCTTTCCTTAATACCATATCTCCAACTTGAAACTTCCTGATCCTGACATTTTTGTTGTAAGCACCAGCCATTCTTTGTTGATAACTGGCCATCCTTATCCTAGCCAGATCCCTGATTTCTTCAATAGTATCCAGGTCTTGAGCCAAGTTCTCATCATTTTCCTCAGGATCACGGGTACTTGTTCTAGCAGTTGGAACCACCATTTCTGTTGGGATCACTGATTCTGCCCCAAATACCAAAGAGAATGGCGTTTGACCAGTAGCATTCTTAGGGGTTGTCCTATCAGCCCAAAGCACATAAGGTAATTCTTCTGCCCATTTCCCTTTCTTGGATCCAAGCTTCTTTTTCAAATTGTTGATGATGATCTTGTTGGATGATTCTGCTTGACCATTAGCTTGTGGGTGGACTGGTGTTGATGTTATCATCTTAATCCCCCAGCTGTCACAAAAGTTAAACTTCCTTTTCTCTAACTTGGGCAAAAGCTGCAGCCTCTATCCACTTGGAGAAGTAATCAGTCATAGCAAGCATGAATACTTTTCCACCAGGTGCCTTAGGGAGCTTACCAACTATATCCGTACCCCATCTCATAAATGGCCAAGAGGAGGATATAGGATGTAAAAATTCAGCCGGCTGATGAAGGATATTGCTATGTCTCTGATAAGGATCACATCTCTTAGCATACTCCACAACATCTCTTTTCATAGTTGGCCAGTAGTATCCTGTCCTCAGGATCCTTGAAAATAATGCCCTGCCCCCAGTGTGGTTTCCATAATCTCCTTCATGGAAGTCTTTTAAAACTTCTTGGATTTCAGGATCCTCAATGCATCTTAAGTATGGTCCTGCAAGAGATCGCTTATACAACATATTATTTAAAATTGTGAATTGAGATACCTTAATTTTGAAAGCCCCAGGGTTTTCTCCTGTAGGAATTTCTCCATGTTGTAAGTATCTCATAATTGGCGAGATCCATGATCCTGATCCTGAATGGGATTGAGTATCCTCACTAGGGATAATTGCAGAATTATTTCCTATCTCCATAGCCACACGATCCTCGATAGTCGGGGTCAGGATATGGATAATAGGGATGTTGATATCCTCCGGGATCTTCAAAGATGATCCTAAGTTAGCCAATGCATCAGCTTCTGTATTTTCTTCCCTTGGTACCTGTGTCAAACTAAAGGAAACAAAAGAGAGTGCCAATTCTTTGACTATCTCTAAATATTTGGTTAGCTTTTCACCTTTAACAGCATAGGATCCATTAAAGTGGTTTGTAATTAACAATGAATCTACATGTACCTCAAGATACTTGATCCCCATATGCTTAGCAATTTGCAAACTAGCAATTAAGGCTTCATATTCAGCCTCATTGTTAGTGGTTTGGAACCCACAAGCTATAGAGTGGGGTATTATGTCCCCCTGTGGCGATTTTAGTAGTATTCCAAGCCCTGTGCCTTTGACATTTGAGGATCCATCAGTATAGAGTATCCAAGGATCCTTGGTCTCCTCTAGCTGCTGGACTTCTAACTCAGCTTCTTTTTGTAAATCACTACTGAAATCAGCCACAAAGTCAGCTAATGCTTGGGATTTGATGTCTGTCCTAGGCTCATATCTTATATCATAGGCACTAAGCTTCACTTCCCACTTAGCCATCCTTCCTGACATCTCTGGTTTCCTGAGGACATTCTTAATTGGAAAATTAGTTTTAACAACAATAACATGAGTTTCAAAATAATGCCTCAACTTAGTAGATGCCATAATTAATGCAAGAATAAGCTTTTCAAGGTGTGAATACCTGGATTCGGCATCGAGTAAACTTTTACTTACATAATAGACAGGATGTTGTGTACCTTCATGATCCTTAACAAGGACCGCACTTACTGCTTTTGAGGATACTGCAAGATACAAGGATAGCACATCGCCTTTTTCTGGTTTCATCAAGGACGGGGCTGAGGATAGGTAATCTTTGAGAGCTCTTAAGGCATTTTCATGCTTCTCAGTCCACTCAAATTTCTTGTTCTTCCTTAGGATATCATAGAATTCTTTGCACTTCTCTGAGGATTTGGATACAAACCTGTTCAAAGCTGCTTTCCTGCCAGTTAGCCTTTGAACATCCTTAGCATTGGCCGGAGATTTGATGTTCACTATTGCTTTGATTTGTTCTGGACTAGCTTCAATGCCTCTCTTGGTCACCATGTATCCTAAGAATTTGCCTGCTTTAACACCAAAGTGACATTTTGAAGGATTAAGCTTCATATTATATTTGTCAAGAATATCGAATGCTTCCTCCAAATCCCGTAGGTGATCCTCAGCCTTTATTGATTTTACCACCATATCGTCTATGTAAACCTCCATAGTTTGTCCAATCTGATCCTTGAACATCATATTCACCAGCCTTTGATAAGTTGCACCTGCATTTCTTAATCCGAACGGCATAGCAATATAGCAATATATACCGGTTGGAGTCATGAAGGCTGTATCCTCTTGATCGGATGGTTCCATTTGGATTTGTTGAAATCCAGATGAAGCATCCATAAAAGTTAACAGTTCATGACCCGCAGTTGCATCCACCATGGAGTCAATGTGGGGTAATGGGAAAGGATCCTTGGGACATGCCTTATTTAAATCGGTAAAATCGACACATACCCTCCACTTTCCGTTTTTCTTTTGAACAACAACCACATTGGCCAACCATCTTGGATACTTGACCTCTCTAATCATACCTGCCCGGAGCAATTTGTCTACCTCTTCCTGGATAATGGCATTTCTTTCCGGTGCAAACTTTCTTCTCCTTTGATGGATTGGTTTGAAGGACCTATCAATGCCAAGTTTGTGAGTGATTACATCTTTAGATATGCCTGTCATGTCTTCGTGTTTCCATGCAAAGGTAGTCTTTCTCCTGTTGAGGAAGGATATGAGGTCTTCCTTCATATCGCCAAGGATCCCTGATCCGATATAAATTTTGGATTCAGGATCATGAGGATCCATGAGGATTTCTACCACATCCTGCTCTCTTGCCTCCAAGACATCCCTTGGAGGATACTTTGATTGCTATTGCTCCCTTGACTTCGAGGCTGGTTTCATCGATGAAGTATAGCAATTCTTAGCCTCCTGCTGATCACTATCAATCTTGACTATTCCCCAAGGACTAGGGAGCTTCACACATTGATGGTAAGTAGATGGGACTGCCTTCATATCGTGTATCCAGGGCCTGCCAAGGATAACATCATGTCTTCGTGTTTCCATGCAAAGGTAGTCTTTCTCCTGTTGAGGAAGGATATGAGGTCTTCCTTCATATCGCCAAGGATCCCTGATCCGATATAAATTTTGGATTCAGGATCATGAGGATCCATGAGGATTTCTACCACATCCTGCTCTCTTGCCTCCAAGACATCCCTTGGAGGATACTTTGATTGCTATTGCTCCCTTGACTTCGAGGCTGGTTTCATCGATGAAGTATAGCAATTCTTAGCCTCCTGCTGATCACTATCAATCTTGACTATTCCCCAAGGACTAGGGAGCTTCACACATTGATGGTAAGTAGATGGGACTGCCTTCATATCGTGTATCCAGGGCCTGCCAAGGATAACATTACAACAAGATAAACAGTCAATAACACAAAATTTTTGATAAGAGTGTAGGCGTTCGATGTATATTGGGAGCTTAATGTCCCCCAGGGTATTCTTAGTTTCGCCACTAAATCCCACGAGCACGGAAGATCTTGGTATGATATCTGATTCAGGGATACCCATTTTCTTTAGAACATCAAGCTGGATAATGTTCACTGAGCTTCCTCCGTCTATAAGGATCCTGCGGACAAAATGGTTAGAAATGAAGAGAGTAATAACTAAACCATCGTGATGAGGATCCTGGATATCAACACGATCATCCTCATCAAAGGTTATGACTTTTCCTTCGGAGACACTTGATGTTCGAACGGGTCTTTCTCCATTATCCATTTTAGTTTCCTTTGCATGCCTTTTAGCTACTGAGAAGGATGTGCCACAAATGTCCGATCCTCCAGAAATAAAGTTTATTACTTGTGCATCTGCTGGAGGGGCTGGAGCCTTCTCAGGGATCCTTTCTGGATCCTGAGTCCTTGACTTTTTTCTACCCAACAATTCTTTTAGATGCCCCTTGCTCAACAAGTATCCAATTTCCTTTCTTAGGGCAATGCATTCTTCTGTAAGATGCCCAAAATCTTCATGGTATGCACACCACTTTGATTTATCTTTGGTTGCGGCTGGTCTGTCATTTTTTCTGGGCCATCTGGCTTTATCACCTAGATTCTGCATCGCAAGGATTAGTTCGTTGTTATCAACAGAAAAACAATATTCAGAAATCGGAGGATAATCCTCATCATCCTCTTCCTGATCAATAGCATGCACGTTCTGATTATTAGATCTGTTGTAGGATCTGAACTTGTTGTTCTTGAACGAGGATCCTTGCTTCTCTTGCTTTGAGGATCCTGCTAACCTCTCCTGGATCCTTTTGTCATCCTCGAGCCGGATGAACCTAAGTGCCCGGGTTCTTACCTCATCTAGGTTCCTGCATGGTGTCATAACAAGATCATCATAGAACAATGAATCCCTAAGCAATCCCATCTTGAAGGCCTCAACAGCCGTGGCTATATCCAAGTTGGAAATGTCTAAGGATTCTTTACTGAATTTGGTAATGTAATCTCTTAACGATTCATTATGACCCTGGGTTATCCTATATAGATCACTAGTTAATCGTTCAAATTTTCTACTACAAGAAAACTGATTATTAAATAGGTTAACTAGATTAGCAAATGAGGTAATAGAGTAGGGGGAAGACTTAGCAGCCATTTGAGAGCTGATCCAGTAAGAGTGGATCCGAATCCCTTGCACAGGCATGCTTCTTTTAACCTTTCTGGGATGGGATTGATCTCCATCCTCTCCCTGTATTGTGCTATGTGTTCTTCAGGATCCGTCGAACCATCATACAGCTTCATGGTTGGCACATGGAACCTCTTGGGTATCTCAGCATCACAGATTGGTGGTGCAAAACGAGATATCTTGTGGCTCCCATCTGCAATCTCTGGGATAGGTTTGACCACTCCTGGAACACTTGATATCATATCCTTTAACTTTTGCAACTCTCTGGCCATGGCATGATTGATACCTGGATCCTGCATAAGGCCATGGTTAGTAGTATAAGAATTATTAAAAGTGTTACCTCCCATTGGATTCAGATTAGGAAGAATGGATGTTAATCCATATTGTTGGGGCTCTGGAATGATCGAAGGACCAGTAGAAGCATTGGTCTGCATTGGAATAAAATCTCCCTGATGGACATCTGAACTTCCTGTTTGCAAACTCCTCAAGGATCGTGGCATCTGGAAGGATCCATGAAACTGGGAGGATCCTGGAACAAAGGAGGATCCTTGAACCTGGGATGATCCTGGAACAATGGAGGATCCTTGAACCTGGGATGATCCTGGAACAATGGAGGATCCTTGAACCTGAGATGATCCTGGAACAAAGGAGGATCCTTGAACCTGGGATGATCCTGGAACAAAGGAGGATCCTTGAACCTGGAATGATCCTGGAACAAAGGAAGATCCTTGAATCTGCTGCGCTCCTGAGTATCCTCCTGAATTCATGAAGGATCCCATATGCCGAGGATAGGATCCTGCTGGCTGGAAATATGGACCTAATGCCTGGGTCACTGTTGTTGTTCCGTAGTGCACTCCTTTTGGTCCACCCACATATTGAACATCTGGAACCACTGATGGCTGAGAAGTAATCACCGGAGTATCAAAATTCAAAGATCTGGGCATCAGGGGGGAATGATCCTCTGCCGTTTTCTTTTGTTTCTTGAGATCTCCGATTTCTTTGAGAATCCTTTCATTGGTCTTATCCTGTTGCTGTATGTGATCCTTCATCTGCAAAATTAAAGTAAACATGTCACTAGTAGTGGGAGTGTAAGAAGCAGAAGAAGTTGGAGGTTTGGAGAAAATGGGAGTTGGTTTCTTCTCGGCATTTTTCTGAGGTCCAGAAGGTGGTGGAGGCAAATGTGGAATGCCCTGAGATGAATTGACCGCAGACATTGCAGTAGAGGTATTCTTCAATGAGGAAGCCATGTATTTGTATGCAATGAACCGGAATGATCACCAACAGAAAAACTTCCTAGGAATGAAGCACCAATTGCCCCACGGTGGGCGCCAAACTGTTTTGGTCAAAAAATCTGATGAGGATAATGCAACCAAACTCTTTGTTTCGGGGAATGATGCTTTAAATGTAGAACAATAATAAGGATCACTTTAGTGTAAATTGCACAAACAACACAAGGATTTATACGGGGAAAAAGCCCTTGATCAAGAGTTGATCTCCGGCACAAAAAACCCCGGGTGATGGAAACTACCGATCACCAAGCTCAAATAAATCAATAAATGTTTACAACTTCGGATAGTAACGAGCTAGGTACAAGGATCACTATGGTGAAATGTATAAAAGTGAGTGAAAACTGTTAAGTGTTTGTCGAAAGCTTCAAGAGTGCGATTGTACGAGAGTGTGTGTAGCTGAAAATGGCTAAGTGTTCTAATTAATAGCTCGTCACCCCTTTAAAAATAGAAGTTAACTACACTAACAAACTATCCGATTTTTGTGCCAAGCTCCCACGTTCTCCACAACGTCCATTTCCAGTCAAACCTGTGCGAAATACCCGTGGAATATTCCATAGTAACGTTGCCAAGACCAAGTCAAGCTTGTTACTCCTGCAAAATAATACGAAACATAAACAAACAATCGTTGGTATGAGGATCCTTAAAGTGATCCATGATCCTGATCATGAAGCTCTTCTGAGGATCACTATCTGTCACAAAAGTAAGGATCATTAATTAGGATAACAAGTAAGGATCACTAATTGTTAGAAAATCCTCCCCTAACAATCATGATGGTCTTGTTATTACCCTGTTTATTTCTAACCATTTTGTCCGCAGGATCTTGATAGATGGAGGAAGTTCAGTAAACATCATTCAGCTTGATGTCCTCAAGAAGATGAACATCCCTGAATCAGACATTGTCCCAAGATCCTCAGTACTTGTGGGATTCAGCGGTGAAACCAAGAATACATTGGGGGACATCAAACTCCCAATCTATATTGAAGGACTCCATTCTTATAAAATTTTTTGTGTTGTAGATTGCTTATCTTGTTGTAATGTTATCCTTGGCAGGCCATGGATACATGACATGAAGGCAGTCTTGTTTTGGTCAAAAATTAAGCAAGGATAATGCAACCAAATCTTTTGTTGTGGGGTGTGATGCTTGAATCAATGAACAATATGAAGGATCACTCAGAAATGTAATAAACAAGTGACACAATGATTTATACGAGGAAAAAGCCCTTGATCAAGAGTTGATCTCTGGCATAAAAAACCTCGGGTGATGGAAACTACCGATCACCAACTCAGATTAAACAGAAAATGTATTACAACTTTGGATGATAGCGAGCTAGTTACAAGGATCACTAGAGTGTAATGTGCAAAAAAGTGTGTAATCGCTAAGCAAACTGTCAAGAGCTGATGAGAGCAGTTACGAGTGTGTGTGTTTAGCCAAAAATAGCCAAGTGTTCTAATTTAGCTCGCTATCCCCTTATAAATTTGGAAAATATCTAAACTAACAAACTATCCGCATTTCATGCAAGTCTCCCACGAACTCCATAACGTCCATATTAGTCAAGCACGTGCGGAATGAAAAGGGAATATGCTCCAGGAATATCGCCAAGACCAAGTCCAAGCACGTACTCCTGCAAAACAACATCATATTCAAAGCAGACAATTGTTAGTATAAGGATCCTTATGATGATCCTGGATCCTGATCCTACAATATTCTCTAAGGATCACTAATTCAAACAGAATCAAGGATCCCTAAGCCCGACAGTAATTGAGGATCACTGATCTTTGGAAAATCCTCCCCTAACAATTGCCCCCAAAATATAAGGAGTAAAGTGTAAATAAACGAGTTATATTTTCTCGTTCTTATCCGTAACAAACCAACGGATATATAGCCGTTATTTTCTGACTAGCCGTTGCCATCCTGACGTCACTGAAGTGACTATCCTGCAAGATCATGATTATAAATTGAAATTAGAGATAAGGGTTAGGAAGCATTTAAATTTGTGCGTTTCATCCTTTAAATCCTCATTCGAAGATCTGATCAGGTACTTCTCTTTCCTTTCTCTCTTCATATTCTCCTTCTGTTTCTTCTCCTTCACCACCATCATGACCAAGATGATGCTAAGATCCTCACCGGCTAAGGATCACAAAAAGGACAGTCCCTTGAAGAGCCAAAAGATCATCAAAGACTCTGCAAAGGAACGATGTTGCTTTACTGATCCACAGATAGATAGGATTCGCCATTGTTTTCCGGCGAACACCGTTTTCAAAACTTTTGATCCCACCGTCCTGAGCGACTTTGTTTCTGAAACCTAGGTAGCTTTTCCGGTCACCCCATTTACGATAGGATACTCGTATCCTTTTCCTGATTTCACCCAATCCTTCTTCTCTCTCACCGGCATCTCCTACATCCAAGCAATGCCAATGATCTGGAGGGTCTTGTATACCCTTGAAAGAATCATTGAGCGCGAAGGAATTAATCTGGGAATGTCGGAGTTAGCAGAAATGTACGACCTTGTGAGCCATGGATCCCATCGATATCTATTCAAACACAAACCCGGTGAAGAACACCCCATCTTCAAAGCCACTAAAAATGACACCAACTGGAAAAGGCGATTCTTCTTTGTCAGAAGGGATTCTATCCCTGATGGAAAGGATCTGCCTAGAAAATGGACCACCCATGGTAGGATAGAGGATCCTGAGAAGGATCATCGGATAACCTTGTTTCTGCTAAGGATCATTAACATCCTTTTGTCTCTATTTTGCAGCTATTACTATTGCACACCTAATTACAACACCTGCAACGAAGGAAATGCTTGTTGCTTTCCAGAGGATTGATCCTGCAATAAGAACATTTCAAGCAAATACCCAGGATTCTCAGGAAGTATCCTCAGGCTCTGTTACGATGTCAAGTAAGTATCCCATTTTGTGCATAACTAAATGTTTAAATTAGAATGAAATAAGGATACTTATCTGTTTTGGATGTGTAGGTGCTGGAAAATCATCGAAGTCTGCTACTCGTTTCATTGTCACCGATCTCACCACTGTTGCTCCCAGATCTGGGAGGAAGAAGGCTGCTGCTAGCCCAAGTACTTCCATCCCCAGGCCTACCACCTCTAAGGGAAAGAAGAGGAAAGCCTCTGAGGCTGACAATCTAGAAGGCTTGCCTCTAATCCGCCACCAGTTCCTTGAGTACTTTGCTGATGTAAGGATCACTGACTTAGCTTAGTTATCCTGCCCGCTTGAGGATCATGTGATCCTAAACTTTACATTGTCTTTTTTGCAAAAATTTGCTGAAATCGAGGACTACGTAGGTAGTGTTGAAGAGGTTGAGCAAAAATGTGTGGACCTCCAAAAGATCATGCTGGCCAAGGATAAGAAGATTGCATCCCTTGAAAACTATGTCAATCTAGTGAAGAGGGAACTTGTCCTGGCTCATATCACTGCTGACCAAGAGAAGGCTGAAATCACAAATGATGCCAAAGTCTCCGCTGCCATTGCTATATACAAAACCAAGTTGCAGATGGCCCAAGAAGCTCAGGATCCTGACTTTGACAAGAGCAACTGGGACATAGAGGGCTGGAAGGCTAGGTTGGCTGATCTGGATGCCGAAGAAGAGGCTGATGAGGTCCTAGCAATTGAGGCTGGCAGCAGTGGGGCTAAGGATCAGGCTGGTGATGGTGATGCTGGTGGTGATGCTGCCAAGGTGTAAGCTGCAGGAATGGGCGATGATGGATATTTCTAGACGTGGCCGGAGCCCATTTTTTTAGGACTTGGTAGTTTTTTGGTTATGATGTTTTGAAACAATGATGGGTTGTATTTGAACAATAGTTTCTAGGGTTATGGATTATGGATCCTTAGACAATAGGTAGGATAACGGGTGGTGGATGGATCCTCTGTTTGGGGGATGAAGCCACTTGTTATCCTGCCATCTTTTATTTCCTGCACTCTTAAGACCCGTTAACAATGGACACCCTTTGCCAAACCATGTGGACGGGCCACGTTTTGCTGGTAGAAACGTGGGTTGGCAATTTTGACAACCTTGAAGGGTTTAATGCTTTGTGAATAAAATAACTTTAACTTTTTGGCTATTTCCCGTGTTGTTATCCTTGTGAATACTTTACTTTTCAATTGTTGTGATATACATTTTGTCTGGATTTATTAAGTAAAGAAGAAAAAATTTAACAAATATCCTCAAAAAGTTTAGGATATGATCAAGGATCACATATCCTATAGTCGACAAGTTCTGAAAAGTAGTGTAGTTTAAGGATCATAAGTTCAGTTGTCAAAGGATAAGGGTCACTCATATACATCAAAGCAATTAAGGATCATACCTGAGAATCCAAGTTAGGATCCTAACCTTTAACACTTATAATCAGGATAACCAAAAGACAAACCTTAGTAGAAGATAAGGATCAAGGATCCTTGGTCGTTTAGCTTCAAAAACCTGAAATAGGATACAACTTGGGACTAAGCCAATATAAGATAAAAGTTAGTAACTGGGGACAAGCCCAACAATTCTGGGGACAAGCCCAATATACTGGGGACAAGCCCAAAGGACAACTGGGGACAAGCCCAAAGGATAACTGGGGACAAGCCCAAAGGATAACGGGGGACTAGCCCAAAGGATAACTGGGGACAAGCCCAAAGGATAACTGGGGACAAGCCCAAAGGATCGTGTGTAAACTGGAGTATGGCCCTCACTGGCGACTATCCAAACTTAGTGACATGAAAATGCCAAAACCTTAGCTAACGTGAAAACGTTAGAAACCTTAGGAACGAATGTATGGTACATCTACCATTATACGTAGGATCCTGAATACAGCCAGTACAATGAAATTGTCAGCCCCTAAAGCGAGTACTGGTCCCATTGCCATGAACTGTACCAGGATCATCGTGCGCTACTGGCGATTCTGGGGACATGCCCAAACTGGTGACTAGCCCAAATAACTGGGGTCAAGCCCAAATAACTGGGGTCAAGCCCAAATAACTGGATACTTCTGTAGATACTCGATCATTTGTTAAGGTTACCTAAACCTTCTGCAAAACTCAGATTCAAGTGAAAGGAGGATAAAGGATGCAGGATCCTTATCCTTATATAAGATAATTAAAGAATGAAATAGTTTGAGGTTAGAATATTACCAAAATGAGGATCATCTGTCCTGTAAGGATCCTTCAAGGATACTTGTTAGGTAGGAATCATGGATCCTTATTACATGAAGTATTTCTTCAAGTGGACAACATTCCAAGCTCCTGGTAGCAAATCACCTTCCATTGTTAGCAATCGATATGCCCCCTTTCATGCCTCAGCTTCGATCAAGTAAGAGCCTTCCCACTTTGGTGCCAACTTTCCATCAGCAGGATTGGTGGTATTCTGAAATGCTTTCCTTAACACCATATCACCAATTTGGAATTTCCTGATCCTGACATTTTTGTTGTACGCTCCAGCCATTCTTTGTTGATAACTGGCCATCCTTATCCTTGCCAAATCCCTGAGTTCTTCTATAGTATCCAAGTCTTGAACCAAGTTTTAAGCATTTTCTTCACCATCTCTGTAGGGATCACTGATTCTGCCCCAAATACCAAAGAAAATGGAGTTTGGCTAGTGGCATTCTTGGGAGTTGTCCTATCAGCCCATAGTACATAAGGTAGTTCTTCTGCCCATTTTCCTTTCTTGGATCCAAGCTTTTTCTTCAATATGTTGATGATGATCTTGTTGGATGATTCTGCCTGGCCATTAGCTTGTGGGTGGACTGGTGTTGATGTTATCATCTTAATCCCCCAGCTGTCACAAAAGTTAGTAGTTCTATTCCCAATAAATTGGGATCCATTATCACAAACAATTTCAGAAGGGATACCAAATCTAGTAATAATGTTTCTTTTAATAAAGGATATAACTTCTTTTTCTCTGACTTGAGCAAAGGCTTCAGCCTCTATCCACTTGGAGAAGTAATCAGTCATAGCAAGCATGAATACTTTTCCACCAGGTGCCTTAGGGAGCTTACCAACTATATCCATTCCCCATCTCATAAATGGCCAAGAAGAGGATATAGGATGCAAAAGTTCTGCTGGTTGGTGAAGGATATTACTATGTCTCTGACAAGGATCACACTTCTTAGCATAATCCACAACATCCTTCTTCTTAGTAGGCCAATAGTATCATGTCCTCAGGATCCTTGAGAATAATGCCCTGCCCCCAGTGTGGTTTCCACAATATCCTTCATGGAAATCCTTTAGGACTTCTTGGATTTCAGGATCCTCAATGCATCTTAGATATGGTCCTGCAAGAGATCGTTTATACAACATATTATTCAATATTGTAAATTGAGATACCTTAATTTTGAAAGCCCTGGGGTTTTCTCCTGTAGGAATCTCTCCATGTTGGATATATCTCATTATTGGAAGGATCCATGATCCTGAATGGGATTGTGTATCATCAGTAGGGACAATAGCAGAATCCTCTCCTATCTCCATGGCTACATGATCCTCGATAGCAGGGGTTAGGATGTGGATAATAGGGATCTTGATATCCTCCGGGATCTTCAAGGATGATCCTAGATTGGCTAATGCATCAGCCTCTGCATTCTCTTCCCTTGGTACCTGTGTCAAACTAAAGGAAACAAAAGAGAGTGCCAATTCTTTGACTATCTCTAAATATTTGATTAGCTTTTCACCTTTAACAGCATAGGATCCATTAAAGTGATTAGTGATTAATAATGAATCTACATGTACCTCAAGATACCTGATCCTCATATGCTTGGCAATTTGCAAACCAGCTATCAAGGCTTCATATTCAGCCTCATTATTAGTAGTTTGAAACTCACAAGCTATGGAGTGGGGTATTATGTCCCCCTGTGGCAATTTTAGTAGTATTCCAAGCCCTGTTCCTTTAACATTAGAAGCACCATCAGTGAAGAGTATCCAAGGATCCTTAGTTTCTTCCAGCTGTTGAACTTCTAACTCAGCTTCCTTTTGCAAGTCACTACTAAAATCTGCCACAAAGTCAGCTAAGGCTTGGGATTTGATGGCAGTCCTTGGTTCATATCTTATATCATATGCACTAAGCTTCACTGCCCACTTAGCCATCCTTCCTGACATTTCAGGTTTCCTGAGAACATTTGAATGCTTCCTCCAAGTCTTTAAGGTGATCCTCAGCTTTCTTGGACTTAACCACCATGTCATCTATATAGACTTCCATAGTGTGTCCAATTTGTTCCTTGAACATCATATTGACTAGCCTTTGATAAGTAGCACCTGCATTCCTTAGTCCAAATGGCATAGCAATATAACAATATATACCAGTTGGGGTCATAAAGGCTGTATCCTCTTGATCAGATGGTTCCATCTGAATTTGTTGAAATCCAGATGAAGCATCCATAAAAGTCAACAACTCATGACCCGCGGTAGCATCCACCATGGAGTCAATGTGGGGTAATGGGAAAGGATCCTTGGGACATGCCTTGTTTAAATCAGTAAAATCGACACATACCCTCCACTTTCCATTTTTCTTTTGAACAACAACCACATTGGCTAACCACCTTGGATACTTGACCTCTCTTATCATACCTGCCCGAAGTAGTTTATCTACCTCTTCCTGGATAATAGCATTCCTTTCAGGTGCAAACTTCCTTCTTTTTTGATGTATAGGCTTGAATGACCTGTCAATGCCAAGTTTATGAGTAATTATATCTTTAGATATACTTGTCATATCCTCATGCTTCCAGGCAAAGGTAGTTTTCCTTCTTTTAAGGAAGGATACTAGATTCTGTTCAATATCGCTAAGGATCCCTGATCCTATGAAGACCTTGGATTCAGGATCATGAGGATCCATAAGGATTTCTTTTACATCCTGCTCTCTTGCCTCCAAGACATCTCTTGAAGGATACTTTAATTGCTATTGCTCCCTTGGTCTTGAGGCTGGCTTCATTGATGATGTGTAACAATTTTTAGCTTCTTGTTGATCACTCTCAATTTTCACCACCCCCATGGACTAGGAAGCTTTACGCATTGATGATATGTGGATGGGACTGCCTTCATGTCATGTATCCATGGCCTGCCAAGGATAACATTACAACATGATAAGTAATCTATAACACAGAATTTTTGATAAGAATGAAGTCCTTCAATATAGATGGGAAGTTTGATGTCCCCCAATGTGTTTTTGGTTTCTCCACTGAATCCCACAAGGACTGAGGATCTTGGGACAATATCAGACTCCGGGATATTCATCTTCTTGAGGACATCAAGCTGAATGATGTTCACAGAGCTTCCTCCATCGATAAGGATCCTGCGAACAAAGTGATTAGAAATAAATAAGGTAATAACAAGACCATCATGATGAGGATCCTGGACATCAACACGATCATCCTCATCAAAGGTTATGACTTTATCCTGGGTGACAATGGATGTCCGGATGGGTCTGTCTCCATTATCCATCTTGGTTTCCTTAGCATGTCTTTTGGTTGCTGAAAAGGAGGTACCACAAATGTCTGATCCACCAGATATGAAGTTTATAACTTGTGCGTCTGCTGGAGGAGCAGGAGCCTTTTCTTGGATCCTTTCAGGATCCTGGATCCTTGACTTCTTTCGTCCCAAAAGCTCCTTCAAATGCCCCTTGCTTAACAAGTAACCAATTTCCTTTCTAAGTGCAATAAACTCTTCAGTGAGATGCCCAAAATCCTCATGATATGCACACCACTTGGACTTATCCTTTGTAGCAGCTGGTTTATCACTTTTTCTCGGCCACCTAGCTTTCTCACCTAGATTCTGCATTGCAAAAATTAGTTTATTGTTATCAACAGAAAAACAGTATTCATAAATGGGAGGATAATCCTCATCATCCTCTTCCTGTTCAACTGCATGCACGTTCTGGTTATCAGATTTGTTGTAGGACTTGAACTTGTTATTCTTAAAGTAGGATCCTTGCTTTTCCTGTTTTGAGGATCCTATCAGTCTCTCCTGGATCCTTTTGTCATCCTCTAGACGGATGAACCTAAGGGCCCTGGTTCTTACTTCATCAAGATTCCTGCATGGGGTCATGACAAGATCATCATAGAATAAGGAATCCCTAAGCAATCCCATTTTAAAGGCTTCTACAGCTGTAGCTATATCTAGGTTAGGGATATCTAAGGATTCTTTACTAAACTTAGTGATGTAATCTCTAAGTGATTCATTTTGACCTTGTGTTACTCTATAAAGATCACTAGTTAAACGTTCAAATTTTCTACTACAAGAAAATTGACTATTAAACAGATTAACTAGATTAGCAAATGAAGTAATAGAGTAAGGGGGAAGACTTAGCAGCCCTTTAAGAGCAGATCCTGTGAGTGTGGATCCAAATCCCTTGCATAGACATGCTTCTTTTAACCTCTCAGGAATTGGATTGGTCTCCATCCTCTCCCTGTATTGAGCTACATGCTCCTCTGGATCCGTTGAACCATCATACAGCTTCATGGATGGTATCTGGAATCTTTTGGGTATCTCAGCATCACATAAGGGTGGTGCAAAACGAGATATCCTATGGCTACCGTCTGCAATCTCGGGAATGGGCTTGACCACTCCTGGAACACTGGATATCATATCCTTAAGCTTCTGTAATTCCCTAGCCATAGCTTGATTGATACATGTATCCTGCATGGAGCCATGGTTAGTGTTGTAAGAATTATTGAAAGTGTTACCTCCCAGAGGATTCACGTTTGGAATTCCAGATGTGAATCCATATTGACGGGACTCCGGTATGATCGAAGGACCAGATGAAGCAATGGTCTGCATTGATATGAAGTCTCCTTGATGAACATCCGAACTTGGAGGCTGCATACTTCTTAAGAATCCTTGATCCTGAAAGATGTTGGATCATTGAACCTGAGAGGATCCTTGAACCTGAAAGGATCCTGGAGCCATAGAGGATCCTTGGACCAGGGAGGATCCTTGGACCTGAGAGGATCCTTGGACCTGGGAGGATCCTTGGACCTGAGAGGATCCTTGGACCTGGTGCATTCCCACATATCCTCCTGAGCTGACGAAGGATCCCTGATGCTGAGAATAGGATCCCGATGGCTGAGAATAGGATCCTAGAGGCTGGAAGTGAGAGCCAAATGCCTGACTCATAGTTGCTGTTCCATAACGCCTTTCTGGTGGACCACTTTGATACTGGATGCCTGGAACTGCCGATTGTAGGGTAGTTACAACTGGAGTGTCAAAATTCAATGACCTTGGCATCAGAGGAGAGTGATCCTCCACTGATTTCTTCTGTTTCTTGATATCTCCAATCTCTTGGAGGATCCGTTCATTGGTTTTGTCCTGCTCTTGCATGCGATCTCTCATCTGCAAAATCAGAGTAAAAAGATCATTAGTAGTAGGATTAGAGGAAACAGAAGAAGTTGGTGGTTTTGGAAAAATGGGGGTTTGTCTCTTCGCAGCATTCTTCTGGGATCCAGAAGGTGGTGGAGGCAAAGGAGGAACGCCCTGTGAAGAACTCATTGCCGGCATCGAACTTGATGTGTTTTTTGTTGAAGAAGCCATCTGCTTCGTTGTAATGGACCAAAAGGATCACAAGAACAATAATTTCTCAAGAACGAAGCACCAATTTCCCCACGGTGGGCGCCAAACTGTTTTGGTCAAAAATTAAGAAAGGATAATGCAACCAAATCTTTTGTTGTGGGGTGTGATTCTTGAATCAATGAATAATATGAAGGATCACTCAGAAATGTAATAAACAAGTGACACAATGATTTATACAAGGAAAAATCCCTTGATCAAGAGTTGATCTCCGGCATAAAAAACCTCGGTTGATGGAAACTACCGATCACCAACTCAGATTAAACAAAAAATGTATTACAACTTTGGATGATAGCGAGCTAGTTACAAGGATCACTAGAGTGTAATGTGCAAAAAAGTGTGTAATCGCCAAGCAAACTGTCAAGAGCTGATGAGAGCAGTTACGAGTGTGTGTGTTTAGCCAAAAATAGCCAAGTGTTCTAATTTAGCTCACTATCCCCTTATAAATTTGGAAAATATCTAAACTAACAAACTAACCGCATTTCATGCAAGTCTCCCACGAACTCCATAACGTCCATATTAGTCAAGCACGTGCTGAATGAAAAGGGGATATGCTCCAGGAATATCGCCAAGACCAAGTCCAAGCACGTACTCCTGCAAAACAACATCATATTCAAAGCAGATAATTGTTAGTATAAGGATCCTTATGATGATCCTGGATCCTGATCCTACAATATTCTCTAAGGATCACTAATTTAAACAGAATCAAGGATCCCCAATCCTGACAGTAATTGAGGATCACTGATCTTTGGAAAATCCTCCCCTAACAAGTCCCATCTACCTATCATCAATGTGTAAAGCTTCCTAGTCCGTGGGGAGTGGTGAAAATTGAGAGTGATTAACAAGAAGCTAAGAATTGTTACACATCATCAACGAAGCCAGCCTCAAGACCAAGGGAGCAATAGCAACTAAAGTATCCTCCAAGAGATGTCTTGGAGGCAAGAGAACATGATTTGAAAGAGATCCTTGTGGATCCTCATGATCCTGAATCCATAATCTTCATAGGATCAGGAATCCTCAGCAACATTGAACAAGAACTAGTATCCTTCCTTAAGAGGAGGAAAACCACCTTTGCCTGGAAACATGAGGACATGACAGGTATATCTAAAGATATAATTACTCATAAGCTTGGCATTGACAGGTCATTCAAGCCTATACATCAGAAGAGTAGGAAGTTTGCACCTGAAAGGAATGCTATTATCCAGGAAGAGGTAGATAAACTACTTCGAGCAGGCTAGTCAATATGATGTTCAAGGAACAAATTGGACACACTATGGAGGTTTATATAGATGACATGGTGGTTAAGTCCAAGAAAGCTAAGGATCACCTTAGAGACCTGGAGGAAGCATTCAATATCCTTGATAAATTTAATATGAAACTAAATCCTTCCAAGTGTCACTTTGGTGTTAAAGCAGGTAAATTCCTAGGCTATATGGTGACAAAAAGAGGCATTGAAGCAAGTTCAGAGCAAATCAAGGCTATTGTGAATATCAAATCTCCTGCCAATGCTAAGGATGTGCAAAGATTGACAGGCAGGATTGCAGCCTTGAACAGGTTCATATCCAAATCCTCAGAAAAATGCAAGGAATTCTATGACATTTTGAGGAAGAACAAGAAATTTAAGTGGACTGAAAAGCACGAAAATGCTCTCAAAGCTCTTAAGGATTACCTATCCTCAGCCCCTGCCTTGATGAAACCAGAGAAAGGGGTTATATTATCCTTGTATTTAGCGGTATCCTCTAAAGCAGTAAGTGCGGTCCTTGTTAAGGATCACGAAGGTACACAACATCGTGTCTATTATGTAAGTAAGAGTTTGCTTGATGCTGAATCCAGGTATTCACATTTAGAAAAACTTATACTTGCATTGATTATGGCATCTACTAAATTAAGACATTATTTTGAAACTCATACCATTATTGTTAAAACTAATTTCCCAATTAAGAATGTTCTCAGGAAACCTGAAATGTCAGGAAGGATGGCTAAGTGGGCAGTGAAGCTCAGTGCTTATGATATAAGATATGAACCAAGGACTGCCATTAAATCCCAAGCCTTAGCTGACTTTGTGGCAGATTTTAGCAGTGACTTGCAAAAGGAAGCTGAGTTAGAAGTCCAACAGCTAGAAGATACTAAGGATCATTGGATACTCTTCACTGATGGAGCTTCTAATGTTAAAGGAACAGGGCTTGGAATACTACTAAAATCGCCACAGGGGGACATAATACCCCACTCCATAGCTTGTGAATTTCAAACTACCAACAATGAGGCTGAGTATGAATCCTTGATAGCTGGTTTCAAATTGCTAAGCAGATGAGGATCAGGTATCTTGAGGTACATGTAGATTCGTTGTTAATTACTAATCACTTTAATGGATCCTATGCTGTTAAAGGTGAAAAACTAATCAAATATTTAGAAATAGTCAAAGAATTGGCACTCTCTTTCGTTTCCTTTAGTTTGACACAGGTACCAAGGGAAGAGAATGCAGAGGCCGATGCATTAGCCAATCTAGGATCATCATCGAAGATCCCGGAGGATATCAGGATCCCTATTATCCACATCCTGACCCCTGCTATCGAGGATTATGTAGCCATGGAGATATGAGAGGATTCTGCAATCATCCCTAGTGATGATACTCAATCTCATTCAGGATCATGGATCCTTCCAATCATGAGATACATACAACATGGAGAGATTCCTACAGGAGAAAACCCTAGGGCTTTCAAAATCAAGGTATCTCAATTTACAATATTGAATAATATGTTGTATAAACGATCTCTTGCAGGACCATATCTAAGATGCATTGAGGATCCTGAAATCCAAGAAGTCCTAAAGGATTTCCATGAAGGAGATTGTGGAAACCACACTGGGGGCAGAGCATTATTCTCAAGGATCCTGAGGACAGGATACTATTGGCCTACTATGAAGAAGGATGCTGTGGAATATGCCAAGAAGTGTGATCCTTGTTAGAGACATAGTAATATCCTTCACCAACCAGCAGAGCTTTTGCATCCTATATCCTCTTCTTGGCCATTCATGAGATGGGGAATGGATATAGTCGGTAAGCTTCCTAAGGCACCTGGTGGAAAAGTATTCATGCTTGCTATGACTGATTACTTCTCCAAGTGGATAGAGGCTGAAGCCTTTGCTCAAGTCAGAGAAAAAGAAGTGATATCCTTTATTAAGAGAAACATTATTACTAGATTTGGTATCCCTTCTGAAATTGTTTGTGATAATGGATCCCAATTTATTGGGAATAAAACTACTAACTTTTGTGACAGGTGGGGGATTAAGATGATAACATCAACACCAGTCCACCCACAAGCTAATGGTCAGGCAGAATCATCCAACAAGATCATCATCAACAATTTGAAGAAAAAGCTTGGATCCAAGAAAGGAAAATGGTCAGAAGAACTACCTTATGTACTTTGGGCTGATAGGACAACTCCCAAGAATGCTACTGGCCAAACTCCATTCTTTTTGGTATTTGGAGCAGAATCAGTGATCCCTACAGAGATGGTGGTTCCTACTGCAAGAACGAGCATTCGTGATCCTGAAGAAAATGCTGAAAACTTGGTTTAAGACTTGGATACTATAGAAGAACTCAGGGATTTGGCAAGGATAAGGATGGCCAGTTAATAACAAAGGATGGCTGGAGCTTACAACAAGAATGTCAGGATCAGGAAATTCCAAGTTGGTGATATGGTATTAAGGAAAGCATTTCAGAATACCACCAATCCTGCTGATGGGAAGTTAGCACCAAAGTGGGAAGACCCCTATTTGATTGAAGCTAAAGCAGGAAAGGGGGCATATCGTTTGCTAACCATGGAAGGTGATTTGCTACCAAGAGCTTGGAATGTTGTCCACTTGAAGAAATACTTCATGTAATAAGGATTCATGATCCTTAGCTAACAAGTATCCTTGAAGGATCCTTATAGGACAGAGGATCTTCATTCTGGTAATGATCTAATCTCAAACTTTTTCATTCTTTAGTTATCCTATATATAAGGATAAGGATCCTGGATCCTTTATCCTCCTTTCACTTGAATCTGAGTTTTGCAGAAGGTTTAGGTATCCTTAACAAAGGATTGAGTATCCATAGAAGTATCCAATTATTTGGGCTTGACCCCAGTTATTTGGGCTTGACCCCAGTTATTTGGGCTTGAGCCCAGTTATTTGGGCTAGTCCCCAGTCTTTGGGCCTGTCCCCAGTATCGCCAGCAGCACACGATGATCCTGGTGCAGTTCATGGCAATGGGACCAGTACTCGCTTTAGGGGCTGACAATTTCATTGTACTAGCTGTATCCGGGATCCTACGTATAATGGTAGACGTACCATACATCCGTTCCTAAGGTTTCTAACGTTTTCACGTTAGCTAAGGTTTTGGCATTTTCATGTCACTAAGTTTGGATAGTCGCCAGTGAGGGCCATACTCCAGTTTACACAAAATCCTTTGGGCTTGTCGCCAGTTATCCTTTGGGCTTGTCCCCAGTTATCCTTTGGGCTTGTCCCCAGTTATCCTTTGGGCTTGTCCCCAGAATTGTTGGGCTTGTCCCCAGTTACTAACTCTTCTCTTATATTTGGCTTAGTCCCAAGTTATCTTTCATTTCAGCATTTTGAAGTTAAACAGCTAAGGATCCTTGATCCTTACCTTTCTACTAAGGTTTGTCTTTTGGTTATCCTGATTGTAAATGTTAAGGGATTAGGATCATAACTTGGATTCTCAGGTATGATCCTTGATCATTTTGATTTTATTCATTATTTATATAAGTGACCCTTATCCTTTGACAACAGAACTAATGATCCTTAAGTTGCATAACTTTTCTGAGTTTATCGACTATAGGATATTTGATCCTTGATCTTATCCTAAAATTTTTAAACATAATTTATTAAACTTGATAAGTTCAAACAAAGTGGATAAGTACAACAGGAAAATAAAGAATGCACAAGGATAACAACACGGGAAATAGCCAAAAAGTTGAAGTTATTTTTATTCACAAAAGTTAACCCTTCAAAGGTTGTCAAAATTACCTATCCCATGCATCTACCAGCAAGACGTGGCCCGTCCGCTGGGGTAGGTAAAGGGTGTCCATTGTTAATAGGTCTTTGAAGTGTAGGAAATAAAAGATGGCAGGATAACAAGTGGCTTCATCCCCTAAACAGAGGATCCTTCCACCACATATTATCCTACCTATTGTCTTAGGATCCATGATCCATAACCCTAAAAACTATTGTTCAAAATACAACCCATCATTGTTTCAAAACACCATAACCAAAAACCACTACCAAATCCTAAAAAAGGGCTCCGGCCACGTCTAGAAATATCCTTCATCGCCCATTCCAGCAACTCAAACCTTAGCTGCATCACCACCAGCATCATCACCATCAGCCTGATCCTTTCCACTGCCACTCGTTTCAATCGCCAACACCTCAGTAGCCTCCTCCTCGTCCTCAAGCTCAGCCAGCTTTGCCTTCCAGGCCTCCTTGTCCCAAGTGGTCCTGTCGAAGTCAGGATCCTCCGCCTCCTGAGCCATTTGAAGTTTGATTTTGTACATGGTGATGGTAGCAGAGACTTTAGCATCCTCCAGCAGGTCGTGCTTCTCGTGATCAGCATTTATCTGGGCCATGACCACTTCCTGATTTGCGAGAGAAAGATCCTTCTCAAGGCGGGAGATAGCTTGATCCTTGGCTAGGAAGAACTTTTGGAACTCTCGATGCTTTTGCTCCGCCTCTTCAACGTATGCATCAAACAGCATTTCAACCTCAGCAAATTTCTGCAAAAAGACAATGTAAAGTTCAGGATCACATGATCCTCAAGTGGGCAGGATAATCAAGTAAAGTCAGTGATCCTTACATCAGCGAAGTACTCTTGGAACTGGTGGCGGATAAGAGGCAAGCCTTCTAGATTTTCAGTCTCAGAGGCCTTTCTTTTCTTTCCCCCCTTGGAGGTGGTAGGCTTTGGGACCACAACACTTGGGCTAGCAGCCGTTTTCTTCTTCCCAGACCTGGGACCAACAGTGGTGAGATCGGTGACACTGAAGCGGGAAGCAGACCTTGAGGATTTTCCAGCACCTGTCAATCCAAAACAACAGATAAGTATTCTTGTTTCATTTATCTTTTAACATTTAATTATGTACAAACATGGATACTTACTTGACATAGTGACAGAGCCTGAGGATACTTCTTGAGAATCCTTGGTACTTGCTTGGAATGATCTTATAGCAGGGTCAAGACTCCGGAAAGCAGCGAGCCTTTCCTTCGTTGCAGGTGATGTAATGATGTGTGAAACAGAAATTGCTGCAAGATAGAAACAAAGGGGTTAGTGATCCTCAGCAGAAACAGGTTATCCTATGATCCTTCTATAAGGATCCTCTATCCTACCATGAGTAGCCCATGTTCTGGGGAGATCCTTCCCATCAGGGATAGAATCCCTCCTGACGAAGAAAAAACGTTTCTTCCACTTGTTATCGTTCTTGGTGGTTTTTAAGATTGGATGTGGTTCACCGGGTTTATGTTTGAATAGAAAGCGGTGTGAACCATGGCTCACAAGGTTGTAAAGTTCAGACAACTCCGACATTCCTAACTCAATATCCTCATGCTCAATGATCCTCTCCAGGGTAAACAGAACCCTCCACATCATTGGCATAGCCTGGATGTAGGATATGCCGGTAAGGGAGAAGAAAGATTGGGTGAGTTCAGGAAAAGGGTAGGAGTATCCTATCGAGAAAGGGGTAACTGGAAATGCAACCCATGTTTCAAAGACAAAATCACTCCGGACGACGGGATCAAAGGGTTTGAAAACAGTGTTTGCTGGAAAGCAATGGCGAATCCTGTCGATTTCAGGATCGGTAAAACAGCAACGTTCCTTCGGAGAGTCTTCGATGATCCCTTGGCTTTTTAGAGGGCTGTCTTTTCGATGATCCTTAGGAGGGGATGATCTTAGCTTCATTGTGATTCAGAGATTTTGAAGAAAAAGAAACAGAGTAAGAAGATGAAGAGAAAAAGAGAAGAGAGAGATACCTGATTGATCTTCGAATGTGGATTTAAAGGGGGTATTGCTCGAATTTAAATGCACATTGATCCTTATCTCTAACTTCAATTTATAATCATGATTTGCAGGGATGTCGCTTCAGATGACGTAAGATCTGCAACGGCTAGTCTGGATGTAACAGCTATATATCCGTTAGTTTGTTGCGGATAGGATCAAGAAAATATAACTCGTTAAATGACAATTTACTCCTTATATTTAGGGGGCAATTATTAGGGGAGGATTTTCTAAATCCTAAGGATCACGGGTCCTCAACTGCTATCAGGATCATGCATCCTCAATTCTATTTGAATTAAGGATCCTCAGCAGGTGTCGCAGGATCAGGATCCAGGATCACTTTTGTTATCCTACTACTAACAATTGTCTTCCTTGTATGTAAACTTGTTTTGCAGGAACGAGAGCATGGACCAAGTCTCACCGAAGTTCCTGGGGTATATTCCCTCAATATTCCGCACGTGCTTGACCATTATGAACGTTATGGAGATCGTGGGAAGAGTGCACAAATTGCAGATAGTTATTTATACTAGTTATTTTCTAATTTAAAATGGGGATAACAAGTTTGATAGAACACTTAGCTAATTTTGGCATACACACACACTCGTAACAGCTCTCAGTCAGCTCTCAAGCAATACTTGGCGATTTCATACACTTTTTGCACATTACACACTAGTGATCCTTGTAACAAGCTTGTTATCATCCCTAGTTGTAAATTGATTTTGTTTAATCTTAGTTGGTGATCGGTAGTTTCCATCACCCGAGGTTTTTTATGCCGGAGATCAACTCTTGATCAAGGGCTTTTTCCTCGTATAAATCTCGGTGTCATTTGTTCATTACATTTCTGAGTGATCCTTAATATTGTTCATTGATTCAAGCATCACACCTCACAACAGAAAGTTTGGTTGCATTACCTTAGCTTGATTTTTGACCAAAACAGTTACCATGTAGCCTAGGAACTTGCCCGC
>JARYGA010008211.1:0-25964 GCA_030545235.1 Helianthus tuberosus
AAACCTAGTCAGGATATTCCTTTTTATAAAGGATACTACTTCTTGGTCTCTTACTTGGACAAATGCTTCAGCCTCAACCCACTTGGAGAAATAGTCTGTCATGGCTAACATAAAAACTTTTCCTCCCGGAGCTTTTGGTAACTTCCCTACTATATCCATCCCCCACTTCATGAATGGCCAAGGGGAAACTACAGGATATAATGGTTCAGCTGGTTGATGTAGTATGTTACTATGTCTTTGACATGCATCACATCTTCGAGCATATTCTGCAGCATCTTTCCTCATCGTTGGCCAATAATATCCTGTCCTTAATACTTTAAAAAACAATGATCTGCCCCCGGTGTGATTACCACAATCCCCTTCATGTATATCCTGGAGTACTTCTTTGGCTTCAGGATCCTCCAAGCACCTCAAATACGGTCCTGCAAGAGATTTCTTGTATAAAACATTATTTATAATAGTGAACCGTGATACCTTCATCCTAAATGCCTTAGGATTTTCATTTTCGGGGACATGTCCTTCTTTGAGATATCTCATAATCGGAGCCGTCCAAGATTTAGGATCTTGTTCAGGATATTGCACTTCAGGATCCTGAATACCCGCTACTGCTTTATCCTGAGGATTCGTTGCAGGATATAAGACATGTAATATTGGTATTTGGGTCCCTTCAGGTATCCTGATTGATGATCCCAAATTTGCCAAGGCATCTGCTTCAGCATTATCCTCCCTTGGTACCTGTTCAAGTGTAAAAATATCGAAATATCCTGCTAATTTTTTGAGAATATCAAGATATTCTATTAACTTCTCACCCTTAACTGCATAGGATCCATTAAAATGGTTAGTAATTAACAAAGAATCAACATATACTTGCAAATTTCTGATATTCATGCTTTTAGCCAATTCTAATCCTGCAATTAAAGCCTCATATTCTGCTTCATTATTGGTAGCAGGAAATTCTCACCTAATAGCCTGGGGTAATATGTCCCCCTGTGGCGATTTTAGTAGTATTCCTAATCCTACTCCTCTTATATTAGATGCACCATCAGTATATAATGTCCAGGATCCTGAGGATTCTCCTAGCTGTTGAACTTCTAGGTCTACCTCATCCTGAATGTCACTACTAAAATCAGCCACAAAGTCAGCTAAAGCCTGAGACTTTATGGCGTTCCTAGGTTCATATACTAAATCATAGGCACTTAACTTTACTGACCACTTAGCCATTCTACCCGACATTTCCAGTTTCCTAAGTACACTTTTGACAGGATAATTTGTTTTAACGTGTATCCTATGTGTCTTAAAGTAGTGTCTAAGTTTGGTTGATGCCATAACTAATGCTAGTATTAATTTTTCTAAATGAGAATACCTAGTTTCAGCATCCAACAAACTTTTACTAACATAATAAACAGGATATTGCTGACCTTCATGGTCTTTTATAAGAACGACACTTACAGCATTCCCTGATACAGCAAGGTACAGGGATAGTGGTTCACCATTTTCAGGTTTCATCAGTAGAGGTGCGGTTGAGAGATATCGTTTCAAATCCTGTAGGGCTGCTTCATGCTTCTCACCCCGCTCGAATTTTTTGTTCTTCTTCAGGATATCATAAAAATCCTTGCATTTTTCTGAAGACCTTGAGATAAATCTATTCAATGCTGCCACTCGCCCTGTTAATCGTTGAACATCCTTCATATTTGAGGGTGATTTAATATCCAAGATGGCTTTAATCTGTTCCGGGCTTGCTTCTATTCCTCTTTTGGTCACCATATATCCTAGGAATTTTCCTGCTCCTACTCCAAAATGGCACTTAGCGGGATTCAGCTTCATATTATACTGATCCAGGATATCAAACGCTCCTTTAATATCCTAGACGTGATCCTGAGCTTTCTTTGACTTTACCACCATATCGTCAATGTACACCTCCATGGTGTCCCCCAGTTTGTCTTTGAACATCATGTTTACCAATCTTTGGTATGTTGCACCTGCATTTTTCAAACCAAAAGGCATAGCTGTATAACAATAAATACCTGTTGGTGTCATGAAGGCAGTATCCTCCTGGTCAGAAGGCTCCATTTGGATCTGTTGAAATCCTGAGGATGCATCCATGAAAGTCAGCATTTCATGCCCAGCAGTGGCATCTACCATTGCATCAATGTGGGGGGAGAGGAAATGGGTCTTTAGGACAAGCTTTGTTCAAGTCTGTGTAATCTACACAGACTCTCCATTTCCCATTTTTCTTCTGTACCACAACCACGTTTGCTAGCCACCTTGGGAACTTGACTTCTCTAATCATTTTGGACTTCAACAATCTTTCAACTTCCTCTTGAATAATTGTATTGCGTTCAGGAGCAAACTTCCTTCTTTTTTGTTGCACGGGCTTGAATGATTTATCAATTCCAAGCTTGTGAGTGATAATGTCTTTGGATATGCCTGTCATATCCTCATGCTTCCATGCAAACGTCGACATCCTGCATTTTAAAAAGTTAATTAACTGCTCTTCAATATCCTGAGGGATATTGGTTCCCACGAGCACCGAAATATCGGGATTATCCTGGTCGAGGATAATTTTCTTCACATCCTGCTCCGGATCCTCCACGATATCCTGGGCCCGTGTCTTTAATTGCTATGCTGCACTAGGTTTGGTTGAGGATTTCATTGAGGATGAGTAGCATTCTTTCGCCTCCTGCTGATCGCTATCAACTTTAACAACCCCCCAAGGGGTAGGTATCTTGATGCATTGGTGATATGTTGATGGCACTGCCTTCATATCGTGAATCCACGGTCTTCCCAGTATAATGTTATAGCAGGATAGAGAGTCCATCACACAGAAACGCTGTATCGAGTTAACTCCTTCAACGTACACCGGCAACTTTATCTTCCCACTGTGTTTCTGGCCTCTCCACTGAACCCAACAAGCACGGTAGACTTTGAAGTGATATCCATTGGAGATACATTCATTCTTTTAAGTGTCTCTAGTTGGATTATGTTGACGGAGCTGCCATTATCAACCAATATCCTGCGTACAAAATGGTTAGCCACATATAACGTTATTACCAGAGCATCATGGTGAGGATCCTGGACAGTATCCCTGTCATCAGCATCAAATGTGATCACTTTGTCAGTTGTGAGTGTAGTCATCCTGACAGGTTTGTCTCCCCTTTCGGCCTTAGCTTCCTTTGCATGTCTCTTTGCTGCCGAATACGAAGTCCCACAAATGTCGGATCCTCCCGAAATGAAGTTGATTATCTTGGCATCCGCGGGAGGTGATGCCGCTCGCTCAGGATCCTTCTCAGTATCCTGACCCTTATTCTTCTTTCTCCCTAAGAGATCTTTCAAATATCCCTTGCTTAGAAGATAGCTTATTTCTTTCCTCAAAGCGATGCAATCCTCAGTCATATGTCCGAAATCTTCGTGGAAAGCACACCATTTTGATTTGTCTTTCCAATCCGCTTTTTGTTGATTCTTTCGAGGCCATCTTGCCTTGTCCCCTAGACCCTGCATGGCATACATCAATTCAGGAATGTTTACAGAAAAGCAATATTCCGATAATTCAGGATACTCTTCAGGATCCTCATCCTCGACAGCATTCACTCTCTTGTTCTCATTTCTGCCATATGGCTTAGGCCGATACGACTTGAATGAGGATTCTGACTTCCTGTTAGTTGACTCATAAGTGTTGGATGAGTTCATCCTTTCTTGCATCTTTCTGTCATCTTCCAACCGAATGTATCTTAGGGCCCTGTTCCGAGCTTCATCCAGGTTCCTGCATGGGTTCATTACAAGGTCTTGGTAAAATTGAGAATCCTTTTGCAACCCCATCTTGAAAGCTTGCACAGCTGTCGCAACATCAAGATGAGGAATGTCTAGTGATTCCCGCCTAAACTTGTTCACATAATCCCTAAGGGATTCCTAAGGCCCTTGTGTTATCCTGTAGAGATCACTTGTTAATTTTTCGAAGCTTCTACTACAAGAAAACTGACTATTAAATAAATTTACTAAGTGAGCAAAAGATGTAATTGAATGTGGAGGCACATTCAAGAGCCATTTCAAAGCTGATCCGGTCAAGGTTGAACCAAAACCCTTGCACAAGCATGCTTCCTTGAGATCCGGAGGGATAGGGTTAATCTCCATCCTTTCCCTATACTGAGCAATATGCTCTTCAGGATCCGTTGTTCCGTCATAAAGCTTCATGTTGGGGGTTTGGAACCTCTTTGGGATCTCAGCATCACAGATAGGATATGCAAAACGAGATATCTTGTGGCTGTCTTGAGACACTTCCGGGATTGGCTGGACCACCCCGGGTACACTTGATATCATGTCCTTCAACTTCTGAAGTTCCCTAGTAAGTGCCGATGTCACACCTGTATCCTGCAAAGATCCACTATTGTTAGTAGCATGAGTATTATTATTATTTGACACGTTACCCGTTGGAGGATTTTGCCCATATCCTGAAGCATATCCTGAGCTCCTTATGGTCGACATCCTGACCGAGGAGGGTATTTCAGGAGTATGATTTTGAGGAAGGCTGGGCACAATATTCCCCCTGTTATCCTCAGTATACACAGCCGAGCTGAAGTTCAACATTCTGGGATGTAATGGGGTGACAATATCCTCAGCAGATCTGCTCGAGCCAGACTTCAGGAGTTGTATTTCCCTTAAAAGCATTTGGTTTGTTTCCTGTTGTTGCCTCATTTGTTCCTACACACTTCCAAATAAGGTTAAAATTTCATCGTTAGAAGCTAAAACGGGAGCAGATCCCTGGATACTCCGAGTAGGGATAACATCTTGAGATTGCGTAGAAGCTGGCATCCTTGGAGGAGGTGGTGGAAGCACCGAACCGGTAGTGGCAGAAGTCATAGCAGACATAGTAGAGGAACTCATGTTTGATCTTGAGGCCATTATGGACAATGTAGCAAAAAGTTTTGAAAATAAAAAACCGATTAGCGATTTAACAAAAAATTTTAGTAAAGAGAGCACCACTTGCCCCACGGTGGGCGCCAAATTGTTTTGGTCAAAAATTACCGAAGCAATTAAGTGATCAAATTAGTTAAGTGAGGTAGTGTGCTAGAAACAAGTGTCGAAAATATGTTAATCAAATTACTTGCAAAAACAGTTTCAGGATACGGCTCAGGATATTGAGCTGTATCGACGATCAAACAATGAGCAAAAAGTAAAGGAAATGACACGAGATGTACGAGGAAAGCCCTTGATCAATCTAGATCGCCGGCATAAAACCTCGGGAGCTGACAATCGCAGCTGCCTTGTTCTTCTTATTGCTTTAAACTTCAGGATACAGTGCAGGATATCAACCAGATCGCTAAGTGTTACAATGAAATACAAACAAATATTCCTATAAATATGGGATGCTCCGAATATTCCACCACGAACGTTGTAGACCGAGTAATAAGGTTTCAACGTCTTTCTTTGAACGGCCTGGACCGAGTCTTCCGCGGAATAAGTCTTTGTGAACGTTGCTAGCTTCTAACACACGTACCTGCACATAATCCATTAGTAATCCCGAGGATACCGTTCAGGATGTTACCAATATCCTAAACCAGCATCCCGGATGTAAACAGATACTACATAAATAAGATATAGATCAAGATATTTCCCAGGATATGGGCTCAAAATTTCACCCATAACAATACACTATAGTGATCCTTGTACTTAGCTCGCTATCATCCGAAGTTGTAATAGATTTCTTGTTTAATTTGAATTGGTGATCGGTAGTTTCCATCACCCGAGGTTTTTTATGCCGGAGATCATTCATTGATCAAGGGCTTTTTCCTCGCATAAATCTTCGTGTCACTTATTCATTACATTTCAATCCTCGTTGTTGTTCATCAATTCAAGCATCATACCTCACAACAGAAAGTTTGGTTACATTATCATTGCTTGATTTTTGACCAAAACAAATAGTAAGGATCCTTGATCCTCAGACTCCCTGCATTATCCATTAAGGATCTGTGATCTAGTCCCAGTCTCAGGATAGATGATCCTTAGCATAAAATCCATGCACTTACAATTGCCCCCAAAATGTGAGGAATAAGTTGTAGCTAAATGAGTCATATTTTCGTTGGAATCAAATTACTCATTTCAAGGAAACCGACTGTTGTAAGCGGACTAGCCATTACAGTCTGACGTCACTAATGAGACTCCCCCTCCAACAAACATCATTTTAAATAGGTTAGAGATAGGGTTAGGATTCACCATTTAAGTTGAAGATATTTCCCTTAAATCCTCATTCGAAGATCAAGAATGTATCATCCCTTCCCCTTTCTCTCAAATTCTGTTCATTATCTTCTTCTTTCTTCCCCAAAATCCATGGCAAAGATGACCAGCCGGTCCTCACCAGTTAAGGATCCTAAGAGTAATAGCCCACCGAGGAGTCAGGACCTCATAAAAAATCCTTCATTGGAACTCTGTCGCTTCACTGATCCAGAAATTGATCAGTTACACCATTGTTTACCTGAGGCAAAAATATTCAGGCCATTTGACTCTTCGATGAAGAGTGATTGCAAGTCCGATGTCTGGATCAACTTTCCTGCTTCCTCATTCCAGATTGGCTATAGCTACCCTTTTTCGGCGTTCACACAGAGCTTCTTTACCCTCACCAGCTTGTGCTACATACAAGCCATGCCGGTGCTGTGGAGAGTCCTTATCACACTCGTGCATATCATAGATTTAGGGCATAGATTTAGGGCTATCTGAATTGAACCATATGTACAACTTGGTTAGCCATGGGTCTTACCATTTCCTTTTCAAAGCTATGCCACAACAACCCCATCCACTCCTTAAAGTCACCAAGAACGATACCAATTGGAGAAATCAGTTCTTTTTTTGTAAGGAGAGATTCCATTCCCAATGGAAATCATCTTCCTAAAAAATGGAACACCCAGGCTAGGATATAGGATTCTTGGGCTAGGATCACAGAGAGTTCTTTTCTTTTCTGAAGAGGATAACTGATGCTTATTTTTTTGTTTATGCAGCTATCACCTTATCAAGCTTACAAGACACACCTGCCACACCTGAAAGACTCATCGCCTTCTGGAATCTTGAGAAAGCTGTTAGAACATACCAACCAAGGATAAAGGATTCAGAAGAAGCTTCCTCAGCCTCCTACACCATGTCAAGTAAGTATCCATATATGTAAGTATTTAATTAAAGATAAATGATGAATACTTATCTGTTTCATATGTTTGTAGGTGCTGCTAAGTCATCCAAGTCTACCTCCCGGTTCAGAGTGAGTGACATTGAAGGTATCGTCTCCCCCAAGTCTATCAAAAAGGAGCTAGTCACAGGCCAAAGCCTTCCTGAGGTCAAGGACACCACCACCAGGGCCAAAGAAGGAAGCAAAAGGAAGAAACCCAGTAAGCCCTCTGGTCATCTCTCCCTGATTGAGCAACAGCTCTATTAAGCCGTCTCCAAGGTAAGGATCACGTATCCTGCATCCTGTCTAAGGATCACTGATTCTGAATAATGTATCCTTTGCTTGCAGAAATTTTTTGAGATCCAAATCCTTCAAGGCCAACACTTGGCTGATGCAGAGGAACGTATCTTGGACCTCCAGACCATGGCAGCTGCCAAGGACAAAAGAATCTCCCATCTAGAGAAGGAGAATAAGGCGTTGCAGAAGTAGGTTCTTGTTGCTGAAATAACTGCCAACAAGTAGCGATTGGAGATCATTGATGAAGCCAAAAACTCTGCTGCTATTGTGACCTTCAAGATCAAGCTCCGGATGGCTAGAGAGACTACTGATCCTTCCTTCAACAGGGCTGAGTGGGACGTTGCTGCTTGGAGGAAAAGGCTACAGGAGCTTGGGGATGACGAGGAGCCTGAGGAGGTGCTGACCATTGAGGCTGGTGAAAGTGGTAGTAAGGATCCTGAGGATGCGGCAGCAGTTGGTGGGAGCGGTGAAGCTAAGGTGGATGATGCAGTGAAGGAGTAGGCTGCAACAAATGGGTGATGATGGATATTATAAACGAGGCCGGAGCCAATTTTTTAGGATTTGTGGTTGTTTTTGGTTAATGGTTTTTTGATTTGAACAATTTGGGGTTGTAACGAAACAGTATTTTTTTTAGGGTTAAGGATCATTGATCAAGGATCACATATCCTGTTGTCATAGGTTAAGGGTAACATTAATAAACCAAAAATAAAACAAAGGCAAATGAAGGATCATACCAGTGAATCCAAGTTAGGATTTTGAATCCTTAACACTTACAATTATGTTAACATGAAATAGGAATTAGCAAAAATTTAGGATCCGGGATCCTTAGCTGTTTAGTTTTGTGAACCTGTAATAGTATATAACTTGGGACTAAGCCAAATATCAAATGAAAGAATCATTAGTTACTAGGGACAAGCCCAAAAAGCTGGGGACAAGCCCAAAAAACTGGGAACAAGCCCAAAAAATTGAAGACAAGCCTAAATATACTTGTGTAAACTGGAGTATTGCCCAAACTGGCGACTATCCCAACGTGAGTGACATGAAAACGCCAAAACCTTAGCTAACGTGAAAACGTTAGAAACCTTATGAACGGATGTATGGTACGTCTACTATTATACTTAGGATCATGCATAGCAATGAAATTATCAGCCCATAAAGCGGGTACTGGTCCCATTGCCTCGAACTATACTTGGATAACATGCGCAACTGGCGAGGGTGTCAAAACCCAATTCGTGTGAAAGGTGAAGACCTTTAAACTGTAGAAGGTAGTGGATACCTTAGACTGGGGACAAGCCCAAAAACTTTAGGGAGGGGGCCAACCCCTTGATCCTTTGTCACAAATGCAAATAATTCTACAAAACTCAACACTTTGATGAAAATGGATGTCATAAATCTAACATCCTTTCCTTATAATGAATTAAATAAATGACTTGTGAAATAATAAGCAAATCATTACCAGAATGAGGATTATATATCCTCTGAGGATCCTCAAACATGAATAAAGTATTAGGACATCTAAAGATCCTCAATCCTTTTTACATGAAATACTTCTTTAGATGAACAACATTCCAAGCTCTTGGTAAGAGGTCACCATCCATTGTTAACAAACGATATGCCCCCTTTCCTGCCTCAGCTTCAATTAGACAGGGGCCGTCCCATTTTGGTGCTAGCTTGCCATTAACAGGATTTGTGGTATTTTGGAATGCCTTCCTTAATACCATGTCACCAACTGGAAACTTCCTGACCCTGACATTCTTGTTGTAAGCTCCAGCCATTCTTTGTTGATAACTAGCCAACCTTATCCTTGCCAAATCCCTGAGTTCTTCTATGGTATCTAGGTCTTGAGCTAAGTTTTCAGAATATCCTTCAGGATCACGGATGCTTGTTCTTGTAGTAGGGACTACCATTTCTGTAGGGATCATAGAGTCAGCTCCAAAGACTAAAGAGAATGGAGTTTGATCAGTAGCATTCTTGGGAGTTGTTCTATCAGCCCATAATACATATGGTAATTCTTCTGCCCATTTCCCTTTCTTGGATCCAAGCTTTTTCTTCAAGTTGTTGATGATGATCTTGTTGGATGGTTCTGCCTGGCTGTTAGCTTGTGGGTGGACTGGTTTTGATTTTATCATCCTAATCCCCCAGCTGTTACAAAATTTAGTAGTTCGGCTCCCAATGAATTGGGATCCATTGTCACAAACAATTTCGGAAGGTATACCAAATCTAGTAATGACATTTCTTTTGATAAAGGATATAACTTCTTTTTCTCTGACTGGTGCAAAGGCTTCAGCTTCTATCCACTTGGAGAAGTAATCAGTCATAGCTAACATGAATACTTTTCCTCCTGGTGCCTTAGGAAGTTTGCCAACTATGTCCATTCCCCATCTCATGAATGGCCAAGAAGAGGATATAGGATGCAGAGGCTCTGCTGGTTGATGTAGGATATTACTATGTCTTTGACAGGCATCACACTTCTTTGCATACTCCACAACATCCTTCTTCATTATGGGCCAATAATAACTTGTTTTAAGGATCCTTGAAAACAGTGCTCTGCCCCCAGTGTGATTCCCACAATCTCCTTCATGAAAATCCTTTAAAACTTCTTGAATCTCTGGATCCTCAATGCACCTTAAATATGGACCTGCAAGAGACCTTTTATATAAGATGTTGTTTAATAATGTAAATTGAGATACCTTAATTTTGAAGGCTCTAGGATTTTCCCCAGCAGGAATGTCTCCATTATGTATATAATCCAGGATAGGAAGGATCCAGGATCCTGAACTTGACTGTGCACCATCACTGGGTATAACTGCAGAATCCTCCACTATCTCCATGGTTATGTTATCGTCAATTGCAGGAGTTAAGATATGGATGACGGGTATCTTCACATCCTCTGGAATCTTCAATGATGATCCAATATTAGCTAGGGCATCAGCTTCTGTATTTTCTTCCCTGGGTACTTGTGTTAAACTAAAAAAGCAAAAGAATCTGCCAATTTATTGACTATTTCTAAGTACTTGATTAGTTTTTCACCTTTTAAAACATAAGAACTGTTATGGGTGGTTTTCTGAACTCATATCCTGGAATCATATCTTGTCTTTATTATTTTGATTATGACCAGGATACCGGATCAGGATATTGGTAACATCCTGATGCAGTATCCTGGCAGTTACTAATTATTCACGTGCAGGTCATGGCTGCAGTCTCATAACGTTCATGTGGACTTATTCTCCTGAAGACTCGCTCTAATCAGTTGGAAGAGGGACGTTGGAAGAGGGACGTTAAAGCCGGAAGAAGAGGTTTCTAACGTTCAAAAAGGAATATTCTGGAGTATCCCTAGTTTATAGGATAGTTAGTTCAATATTTGTAACTATAAATAGAAGGCCAGATCGATAGGAACACACACTTCACAATCTCTGCTCTCGAACTCACACTTCTTTTTCTTTCTATTACGCACTAACAGTCAACACTTATAACCACTGTACCACTTAGCATCGATCTAGGCCATATCCTGCACTGTATCCTGAATATTGAAGTAATAAGAAGAACAAGGCAGCCGACGATTGTCAGCTCTCGAGGTTTTATGCCGGAGATCTAAATTGATCAAGGGCTTTCCCCGTATATCATGTGTCCATTTTTACTTTTTCAGCTCATTGTTTGATTGTTGATATAGTTTCATATCCTGAGACTATATCCTAAAACTGTTTTTGCAAACAAACCAACCAACATATTTTCACAAGTTTTGCTAGCACACTACCTCACAAACTAATTTGATCACTTAATTGCTTCGGTAATTTTTGACCAAAATAATTTGGCGCCCACAGTGGGGCAAGTGGTGTTATTCTTACTAAAAACCTTGCTAAAATCTTTACTTGGTTTTCTTTTTTTGAAACTTTTTGCATAACTATTTTCAATGGCTTCTAAATCAAACATGAGCTCTTCTACCATGCCTGCTACAACCTTTGCCACAACCGATTCAGTGCTTCCACCACCTCCACAGATGCCGGCTCCTACACAGCCACAGGCTCCTCCTAGGAGGGTTGAGACTCACACATCCTGGGACACTCTTCCTACTCAAAATGTCAACAGATCTGGTGTTCCAGGGGGAACTACTATTATGGCTTCTAATGATGAAATTCTAACTTTGTTTGCTAGTATACAGGATCAAATAAAGCAACAGCAGGAAACTAACCAGATGCTAATAAAAGAAATACAACTCTTGAAGTCTAACTCCAAGAGACATGCTGAGGATACCGTCACTCCCTTGCAGCCTAGAACCCTGAACTTTAGTTCAGCGGTGTATACTGAGGATAATCAGGGCAATGTTGTACCAAGCCACTCCCAGGGTCATGCTCCTGAGACACCCTCAACAGTTAGGGTATCAACTGTGAGGGGCTCAGGATATGCTCCAGGATATGGCCAGAATCCTCAAGCTGGTAACGTATCTATGTAAGTCCCCTATTCGTATGGATCTTTCACAGAATTGTCTTTCCAATCAAGAGTGCGGAATCCTCTTGATCAGAATATAACAGAAACAAGTAGAAAACAGAAATCAGCAATCACTTTCAAACCGGGTTTTCTATTGATTATCCAACTTGCAGTTTACAATCAATTAAAACCCTAACCAACACTAATTTCGTCCAAGCCCTAGCTCTCACGAAATTCTATCTCTCACAAACTGTTTTGGCTGATTAACCTAAACCCTAAAGCCTAACCTTGTTTATATAACACAAGGTTACTACTTGGGCTTAGTTAAACATCATGGACTGCGAATTGGACAGGCCCAATTCGCCCCCCATCACCCAATTCATTGGGTTTAGTTAGCCCGAACATCACAACTAACTATTACAAAGCTAAACCCGCTAACTGTTTATCGTTTATCTAATTACAAGATGTCCAAAGACCAAATCTAAGCTGTTGTCACAAACATGCACTAACAAACTCCCCCTTGACAATAGCTTCATAAAATAACTTTGTCTTCAGTCATCTTGCAATCTTCATGTAGTCTTGCACTGTCTTTGGTCTTTGGATAGCTTCAGCTTCAATAGCTTCTGTCAGCAACAGACTCCCCCTAAGCTGATGCATCCAATCACCAAAGCTTCAAAAACTTTAGCGTTTGAGTAAACTCCAGTTCAGCATTTGAATAGCACTCTTCAATCTCTTCAACTTTGTCTGCAATATAGAAAGGAGGTTCTACCATGCATCCAATCAAACTCTCATCTTTATAGCAACTCAGCAACACACTGCTTCAATCTGTTTACTATAAAACAAACATCTCGAGAAACCATAAGAATTTTTCAACAAAGTTAAATAAATTATTATTTTTCAAGAGATTTGTTAAACTGTATAACAGATTAAGCATTTTCCAATTTATCACCAACACACAAAACTTTTTAATCACACATCCTATAACCCGCATGATTTAAATTTTGAACTCACTTTCCAACACTGTCTCCCCCTATCAGTAACAATTCCTCCAAGAATAACAGTTTTCCGTACGTTAAGAATTTTAAACAGAAAAAGACACTATTTTTGTATTTTTGTATTTTCTGAAAGCAAATAAATACGAAAAGCAATAAACACTCTATTTTTGTGAGAATCACTGGTAAGAAGATCATATCAGCACAATCAAACTGTTTCACACTATTAGATAATTCTTTAGTTAATCTTTCATGAAAAGCAGTCCAAGACGATTACTAGTATGTTTGTCCTCTTAAACAAAATGCATGAACATTTCAAGTACCATTACCGTATGATACGTTAAGGTAATTTTAATTCTGATATATTAATGTGTCCCACTTCAGGATATACCCCCACGATCAAGGTATGCACAAAGATTCATCGTAGTAGGTGAGTATACTGAATTCATCCTTTTAAGATATCCTGAATCAAATCCTGGAAATATAAACAACACACTCTATCATGCAAGTATCTTCCCTACCACATATTTCACAAGTCCAATCCAGATTTCTGAAATCTTAACTGGGAATAGGTTGAGAAGAGAACAGAATAGATCTTTAGGAGAGATGGTATAATATACAGATCAAATGAGATTTCTCAGTTTGATATAGGTTTATTGGGTTTCATTTGGGCACTAGAGGGCCTCTTTCGGGTGTATTAGATCTATAGCGCGACAACGTACAGCTAGGTCAGCATGTATCTGGATGCAGCAGAAGCTGTCGTTGCCTAGCACCTCCAGGTCAGCATATATCTGGATGCAGCAGAGGAGGTACACGACTTTTTTTCAGAGAAGATTTCAGAATCAGATCAAAATTGTGTGTATCGGGACAACATACAGACATTCAAATAGAAATGTGCTAATTCCAAGTGACTTTCTTTCCTGAGGTCATGTACAATTTTAGTTCTGAACAGAAAAACAGTCAAGATATCCCTAGATGAAATAACAGTATAAAGACCCAAAACTTCAGATTTTGGCAATCTATCAACGCAAGATTTAAGGTCATTAAACCATACAACACTGATGTGTTCCCCACTCATACACAGTTTATTTAAGTTTATATCACATTGGTAAGTTGATTATTTCATGCTTTTTGCCTACTGGTACATCATATGATGAAGCTGCTATCACACTTATGCAATTTAATTTCAATTTCAGTGTGACAGTCTAACTTGCTGATGTACTATCATTTCTTCTTTTTCACACAGTGATAACTCATTTTTGTTTTTCATTTTTTTTATGTTTTTGATTTTTCAATTTTTTTTATTTTTGATTTTTAAGAAAAGCAGTAAACTATTTACAAAAATTCTTATGAAAAACCAGTTATTCAGGATTCCTCATCCCGTTGAGTTCGACTAAGTGTTCAAAGCGAGCCCTGTCAAAAGCTTTAGTATAAAGATCTGCCAGGTTATCTTCAGTGTCAACTCGATGTAATTCAATTAGTCGTTTTTCAGCACAATCCCGTATAAAATGATGACGTATGTCAATATGTTTTGTGCGACTGTGTTTCACGGGATTGTTTGTGATTGAAATAGTGGCATTATTGTCTATCATAATAGGAGTACGAGTGAAATCCAAACCGTAATCGCGCATCTGCTGTTGAATCCAGAGAACCTGAGAGCAGCAGCTACCCGCAGCAATATATTCAGCTTCACACGTAGATGTAGACACACAGGATTGCTTCTTGCATTGCCAAGACACGATCCTGCCTCCTAAGAACTGACAACCACCTGTTGTAGACTTTCTGTTCGACTTGCATCCTCCAAAGTCTGAGTCAGTGTAAGCGACAAAATTCAGATCACTATCAGCTGGATACCACAACCCAAGTTTAGGTTTCCCCTTCAAGTAACGAAGAATACGCTTCACTGCTTTCATGTGTGACTCTTTTGGATTTGCCTGATATCTGGCACACAAGCATACTGCAAACATAATGTCAGGTCTTGAAGCAGTCAAGTACATTAGAGAACCAATCATTGCCCTGTATTGAGTAGGATCAACGTCTTCAGTACTTTCATGATCTGGGCCAAGATTGTGATTTTCACAAATGGGTGTGTTGAAAGTAGAGCAATCATTCATTTTGAACCGACTCAAAATGTCATACACATACTTTGTTTGATGAATAAACATCCCATCCTCCTTCTGTTCAACTTGTAATCCCAGAAAGTAAGACAACTCACCCATAGCGCTCATTTCAAACTTGCTCTTCATCACCTGCTCGAACTCTTTACACATGCTCTCATCTGACGACCCAAAGATGATGTCATCCACGTACACCTGTACTAGCAGAAAATCTTCCTTCTTCCTCTTGATGAACAGTGTACTGTCAATCTGACCTCTTTCAAAACCATTCTTGATCAGATGTGTAGACAGTGTCTCGTACCACGCCCTGGGAGCTTGATGTAACCCATACAAAGCCTTATCAAGTTTGTACACTCGATCTGGATAATCTGGATCAACGAACCCATCTGGTTGTGAGACATACACCACTTCTTGGACTTGCCCGTAAAGAAACGCACTCTTCACGTCTAGTTGGTAAACTTTGAAGCCCTTGAATGTTGCGAAGGCTAAAAACAAACGAATTGCCTCCAACCTTGCCACTGGTGCAAACACTTCATTGTAATCAATCCCTTCTTGCTGATTGAAACCTTTTACCACCAATCGAGCCTTGTTTCGCGTCACTATCCCTCTGTCATCCTTCTTGCACTTAAACACCCATTTAGTGCCTATCTCTCTCTCACCTTTAGGAAGGTCAACCAACTCCCAAACCTTCAACTTTGCAAACTGGGCCAATTCCTCTTGCATAGCTTCAACCCATGAATTATCTTTAAGAGCCATGTGAATGTTTTTAGGCTCCTCTTGGGAAATAAAGCAACTATACAAGCATTCGTTCACAATCCCAGTCTTTTCAATCGACACAAATAAACCAGAATTCGCTGCTATGTTCCTTCTCGTCTGAACACCTGCATTAGGATCTCCAAGTATCATGTCAACTGGATGATCCTTATTTGCTCGTGTAGTAGCAACGGTATCCACTTCTAAATTATCACCCAGGTTTGATCCAACCTCCCCTTGAATGTTCTAATCGGCAAATGGATTAATGAAATCCTCCCCCTCAATGGGTTCAGAGTCACTATCACTTGAATCAGGATCAGCAGCACCATGAGAAGTTTCCGCAGCATCTGTCATATCAACATTCGATCTAGGCATGAACTCGCCTTCATCGTCTCCACCAATCATTGTCTGAATCAACTGAGAATCATCTGCATTTGGAAACTCAGGAATATTAAATGATTTAAAAGTGCTTTCATAATCATATAATATAGCAGGACCACTCGTTGATTGTTGAGGTTTGTATGAAGTAATTTCAACATTAAAGACAACCTCAATTTTACCAGTTTTTAGATTAAAAACCCTTTTATTCGGTGCGCCAGGTACGTAACCTAGAAAGTAGCCTTCGTCAGCCACCTCACCGAATTTTTGTTTATCTTTATTACGCACAATGGTGCAGGGTAATCCAAATGGTTCAAAGCCTTCTAAGTTTGGTTTCTTGGTAAACATTAATTCATGACATGTTTTGTTAAAACGTTTAACAGTCAAAACTTTGTTTAGGACATAGCAAGCTGTATTCACAGCCTCTCCCCAGAAAAGAACTGGTAGCTTTGAATCTGAAAGCATTGTCCTAGCGGCTTCAATCAACGTCCTGTTTTTCCTCTCAGCACCTCCATTTTGTTGAGGTGTATAAGGAGCAGAATATTGATGTTCAATTCCCTTTCGAAGACAGTAGAGATCCAGAACTCGATTCTTGAACTCCGTGCCATTATCACTCCTTATCCTCTTTATCCTTGCATCATGGACGTTTTCCAATTTCGTAAAAAGATCTATCAGCATCTCCGCCGTCTCATCTTTTGTACCTAAAAAGAAAACCCATGAATAACATGAGTAATCATCAGTGACAACTAAACAATAGTACTTTCCACCTATGCTCCTTACGTTCACTGGACCGAATAAATCCATGTGAAGTAATTCATAAGGGGCATCTATGGAATTTACTGTTTTAGACTTATGAGGTTTCTTGTGTTGTTTTCCCTTTTGACATGGAAGACATTTATCTTCCACGTGAAACCTCTGCATTGGAACCCCTTTCACTAGCTCATTTTTAACAAGGTAATTCATTTTTCGATAGTGAATATGGGCCATGCGTCTGTGCCACAACATCGATTCAGCTTCAGATGCTTTTGAAAGTAAACACGCCACCACAGCAGTTGGATCCTTAGCACCCATGTCCATGACATAAGTGTCATTTCTCCTTGGCGCTCGCATCACTATCCAATCGTCCGGAATCTTCAAACCTGGTTTCAACACTAATGCTTCATTCTTGGTAAAATGGACCGAGTGACCCTTGTCACAGACTTGTGACACGCTCATCAGATTGTGTTTAAGCTGCTCCACCTAGTTCACTTTGTCCAGTGTGATCTTCCCATTGGTCACCTTTCCTCGTCCTGTAATTCTACCACCTTTAGCACCCGCAAAATTCACTTTTCCACCATCATAATCTTCAAATTCAGTTAACAATCTCGCATCCCCCGTCATGTGCCTGGAGCAGCCACTATCAACATACCATAAGTTGATAATCCTCCTTAGCAGCTCCTGCACACACCAACCAAAAAATTAGTTAGATTGGGGGACCCAAGCCTTAATGGTCTTGGGTCGTCCAAATTCACCAACTACTGGAACATCCATCCAAAATCCATTACTCCTAACTGGAGTCTTGGATCTCAGACCTGTTGATGGAATTTGATTTTGATTTCCACTAGGTCTTTGGTCCTGAGGGTTCCTATACGTATTTGGACTATTTGACCTTTGGAAATTATGATTTTGATATCTTGAATTTTGATTCCAAGAAGCATTATTGTTGTAATTTCGAAAGCCATTGTTATAAAAAGTTCGACCACCATTATTTTGGTATCGATTTTGATATTGACCTTGACTTCTGAAATTATTAGCATTATGATTGTTCATTCTTGGTGAACTGCTTCTAGGTCTCTCAAATCTGCCTGGTGGAGATCTAGGCTGAAACCTTGGTTGATTTCTTTGAAAACGAGGAACTTGTGGAGTTCCTTTTTCAGCCTTATCTTCACCAACAGCAACATTCTCTGGTTGCTTAGCAGCAGATTTCTTTGGAGAATTTGCAACTTTCTCCTGTTTATCACCACTCTTCTCTGGTGACTTCTCTCTCTTCTCCTTACTCACTTGTGCTTCACTCTTTTTGTTTGGACAGCAGCTAGCTACATGTCCCTTGGTGTGACATTTGAAGCACGATTTCTTTTTCGAAGACTTCTTTTCTGAAGCCTTAGAACTAGATTCGGGTTTTTCTTCTGATGATGCCTTAGAAGGATTTGGTTCAGTTTGCTTAATTTCAGAATTTTCTATGTTCTTGTTTTTAGCAAACTCTATATTAGATTCATTTTCAATAACAGCTGTTTCGTTTTTCATGTCACTTCCTTGAACAAAATTAACCTTTTTAACAAAAGTTGGATTGTTATTTTTAGGATGTGATGTGTTCTTTTTCAAAACAGGTTTGCTGTTATTATCCTTCTTAGCATCAGCATTCTCAAACACATTTCCTTGACGTGACGTGGAACTACTTGGCAATGTTGACCCAAAGTCCATGAGCTCATCTTCATTAGGCAAGAAAGAATAGTCATGACTAACAGGAGGTGGAACTTCATTGAAACCATGAAATCCCACACTGGTTTTGTCATTACTTTTCTTCAAGCCACCCATCATATGTTTCATAACAAAAGTAGAATCCCTGAATTGACCTAATTTCTTTTCAAGTTCAACAATTCTTAGTTGTGCATCTGACAACTCTTTGCATTTATCAGAAATCTCTTTTGTTTTCTCAGCCATCATGTTATGAGCTAAGTTTATGACTTGAAGTTTTTCATTTAGTTTATAGGTTACAGCTTCAATTTTAGTTTCATAACCTTGTATTTTCTTCAAGTATGACGATTCGTTTCTTTTAGCAAAAAAGTTTGCTTCTTTTATGGTAGACATCTCGCCCACCAGACTTTGGTTTTGTGTGGACAACCTATCAACTTCACCCTGTAATTCACGACATTTTAAACACACAGAATTAGACTTTACCTCTCCTGTTTGTTTATCAAGGTTGGCCATGAGAGCTGCAAGCTGATCTTTCACTCTTTTGTATTCAGCTTCCTTTTCTTCAGCTTCCCGTTCCTGGTCAGACTTTTGCTTTTTCTCTTCAGCATCTGATGTCTGATCAGCCTTCTTTTCTTCAGCTTTACTCTCTGCCTTCACCTCTGCCTCAGCATCACTTTTCTTCTCAACTTTAACATCATCTACTGTAGCTTCACCATCATCAATTTGCGTTATCTCTGCCATGAACGCCTGAGTGACATTGTCATCATTCTCCAAGTGAACACTCCAGTCATATGAACCTTCTCTAGCAGTAGAGATCAGCGCTCTCGAGTTAGAGTTGTTTGAAGCATTTCTATTGTTTGAACTCTGACTCGAAGTATCCTGCTTTTGTTTCTGACATTCCCTGGCGAAATGCCCATAACTTTGACAGTTGAAGCATCTCACTTTGGTCTTATCAAAACCAACAGTCTTTCCTATAAACTTTCTTCCAGTTCGGTTCATAAACCTCTTCACTCTTCTAGTAATCATGGCCATTTGCCACTGCAAATCCATATCTTCAAGATCATCAGGGTCAATCTGATCGTAATCTTCATCTAAAGTGGCAGGATCAGATATCTTCCCCTGAATGTAGTTTTCATATGAAGCAACAAATGAAGCAAGTAGAGCAAGATGCTCTTCAGCAGACTTCACACTCATTGGCATCGACTTAACACCACTACTCTGCTTAGAACCAGATGTTCTCTTAGCTCCTGTTGATCCACCTGAAGCAGCTACAAAACACACATCACCATCATCATTTACTGTGAGCTGCTCATTTTCATGCGAGAGAAAAGCAGTGGCTGAGTCGCTAGAAGCATCATGAGATGAAGACGATGTAAGCCCATTGTAGATCCCTGGATCTTGAACCTGATCATATCCAGTGTCCTTCTTCTTCATGTTGAGCTCATAAGCTCTTAGCTTTCCAACTACTTCTTCTAGCTCCTTTGTGTCATAATCTGCTTCTCCTTTTATCATGAGAGTGTAGATATCCCATTTAGCAGGTAGAGCATCCAGCAGCTTGTCATTTTTCTCTATGTCAGTATAGCATTCTATATCATAATTGTCCAATTCTGACATCAAATGATAGTATCGAGTGATGACGTCCTCAAGAGACTCGTTTTTCATGTGCTTAAACACAGCAAACTGCTTCTTCAGTAAATCAACTTTGTTCTTCTTGACATCAGGATTTCCTTCATATCTCTTTTCTAGCGCATCCCACATTGCCTTTGAAGTAGTGTACTTCTTAAAGGTATGCTTGATGCCATCTGGTAAAGACATTTTAATAGCTGCCAAGGCTCTCTTTTCAGCCTCATACATTTTCTTCTGTTCAGCATCCATATCAACATAAGCAGTTACACGTTGTCTTCCCTCAAAGTCATGAGTTGGGTTCGCATACCCATCCTCTATGCACATCCACATACGAGTGTCCTGGTACTCAACAAAGGATTGAAACCGATCCTTCCATGTCAAGTAGTTCTCCACCTTCATCATCTTAGGTGGTTTGTTCGTTGTGCCTACCTCATGTTCCATTCTTAAGAGTTCGTTCAATTTAGACATGTTCGACATTTTAACTTAATCAGACTGGTAAAACCGTACAAAATTTTTCCGAAAACAGAGGTTACCAAATTACACCGTTAGAATCGTCTCGAAAAGACGAATCCAATGATATCTAAAACGGTTCTGTCTAACGATCTACGGATCAATTTCTATTTGCAAAACACTGAAATTTTATCGACGCTTGCCAACTGAAATTCCACCACTTAAATTTGCTGTTAAAATCGCTGGGTAATCACTTAAATTCGCTGGTCACTTGTTCAATTTCGCTGATCAAAGTTCAAAGGTTCGCAGGTCAAATTCGCTGTTCAAGTTCGCTAGGCAAATTCGCTGGTTTATTTCGCGATTACGACGGCCAGTAAATTCGCCGAAAACCGTAATAACTTCGCTGTGGAAAGTTATCCGGTTACCAAAGTCGCCTTTGGATTTAACTTCGCCGTTCACCGAGTAATTTAGACACGAATTCGCTGATCAGTCAATTTCGCAGCCTTGTTAATTTCGCAGATCCTGTAAATTAGGAAACTTAATCTGTTTCGAAACTTTGATGATTTTCTGGATTCTCCTATCACAAATCTGCAAAATCGAAACAGCAAAATATCAGTGATTTTCGAAAATCAATGAAGAACAGTACTAAGAACGTGAAGAACACGAAGAACAGTCTTCGAATCTTCAAGTCTATCAGCCGAAAACTTATCCAGAATCAACACAATCTTTCCAAAAATCCTGCAAAACACCAAACAAACACACCAGAATATCAAAACAGCCAAAAAATTCGAAAATTTTAAAACCCTAATTTTATCAGATTTCAAAAATTCGAAAATCTCCCTGTTCCTGCAGACACAATTCTGAACCGAGCCTTCAAGAGCCTAACGCTCTGATACCAAATGTAAGTCCCCTATTCGTATGGATCTTTCACAGAATTGTCTTTCCAATCAAGAGTGCGGAATCCTCTTGATCAGAATATAACAGAAACAAGTAGAAAACAGAAATCAGCAATCACTTTCAAACCGGGTTTTCTATTGATTATCCAACTTGCAGTTTACAATCAATTAAAACCCTAACCAACACTAATTTCGTCCAAGCCCTAGCTCTCACGAAATTCTATCTCTCACAAACTGTTTTGGCTGATTAACCTAAACCCTAAAGCCTAACCTTGTTTATATAACACAAGGTTACTACTTGGGCTTAGTTAAACATCATGGACTGCGAATTGGACAGGCCCAATTCGCCCCCCATCACCCAATTCATTGGGTTTAGTTAGCCCGAACATCACAACTAACTATTACAAAGCTAAACCCGCTAACTGTTTATCGTTTATCTAATTACAAGATATCCAAAGACCAAATCTAAGCTGTTGTCACAAACATGCACCAACAAACTCCCCCTTGACAATAGCTTCATAAAATAACTTTGTCTTCAGTCATCTTGCAATCTTCATGTAGTCTTGCACTGTCTTTGGTCTTTGGATAGCTTCAGCTTCAATAGCTTCTGTCAGCAACAGATCTTAGGTGATTTCCCTCTTTGTTTCTCACCAACAAACTCCCCCTTGACAATAGCTTCATAAAATAACTTTGTCTTCAGTCATCTTGCAATCTTCATGTAATCTTGCACTATCTTTGGTCTTTGGATAGCTTCAGCTTCAATAGCTCTGTCAGCAACAGACTCCCCCTTAGCTGATGCATCCAATCACCAAAGCTTCAAATTACAAAGCTAAACCCGCTAACTGTTTATCGTTTATCTAATTACAAGATATCCAAAGACCAAATCTAAGCTGTTGTCACAAACATGCACCAACAATCTAATAATATTAATACTCTTGCTACTAACAGTCTTGGATCTTTGCATGATACAGGTGTGACCTCGACACTCTCTAGGGAGCTGCAGAAATTGAAGGATATAATATCCAGTGTACATGGGGTTGTGCTGCCTATTCCAGAAGTATCCCAGGACAGTTACAGGATATCTCGGTTTGCATATCCTATATGTGATGCTGAAATTCCAAAAAGATTCCAAACTCCCAATATGAAGCTCTATGAGGGAACCTCGGATCCCGAGGAGCATATTGCTCAGTATAGGGAGAGGATAGAAATCAACCCTATTCCTCCAGAACTCAAGGAAGCATGCCTCTTCAAGGGCTTCGGCTCTACTCTAACATGACCAGCCTTAAAATGGATCTTAAACGTTCCACCTCATTCAATTACATCATTTGCTCATTTGGTTAACTTGTTTAATAGTCAATTTTCTTGCAGTAGAAGTTTTGAGAAACTAACCAGTGATCTCTACAGGATAATTCAGGGTCCTCAAGAATCCCTAAGGGATTATGTTAACAAGTTCAGCAGGGAATCCTTGGATATTCCACACCTTGATGTTGCCACGGCTGTACAGGTATTCAAGATAGGATTACAAAAGGATTCTCAATTTTACCAGGATCTTGTTGTTTTGGTCAAAAATTACCGAAGCAATTAAGTGATCAAATTAGTTAAGTGAGGTAGTGTGCTAAAACGTGTGTTAAAAATATGCTAGTTAAGTGAGGTAGTTTGCAAAAACAGTTTCAGGATATGGCTCAGGATATAGAGCTGTATCTATGATCAAACAATAAGAAAAAATGTAAAGGGTGACACAGGATGTACGAGGAAAGCCCTTGATCAATCTAGATCTCCGGCATAAAACCTCGGGAGCTGACAATCGCAGCTGCCATGTTATTCTATTACTTCAAATATCAGGATACAATGCAGAGTATGATGCGGATCAACTAAGTGTTACAATGTAATTCGAGTACAAGTGTTAGTGTGTAGTGATTGTTTGCAACATGAGAGAAAAAATGTGCGAAAGAGTGTGTGCCTTAATCTGATCCAATCCATCTATTTATAGAAAAAGGAAACTAACTAAATATCCTATTACTCTGGGATTCAGCGGATATTCCCCATATGAACGTTGCAGTCCTGGTCTTATGGCTTCAACGTCTCCAAACTAACTGATTTGCCCGAGTCTCAAGGAGAAGAAGTCCACCTGACCGTTAGAGACTTGTTACAATAATCTGCACGTGAGCTAATTGGTTACTACCAGGATATCTAATCAGGATGTTACCAATATCCTGATCCGGTATCCTGGTTACAAACAAAAGAAACATAGTCAGTATATTAGCCAGGATATATAAGTAGAAATTCACCCATAACAATTGTCCCCAAAATATATCTGTTGGTATACCAATCCAACGGATATATTTTAAAACCCTATCTCGTAAACTGAAGCAATTAAAACGAAATGACGATTGAGGTGACATTGTGCAACTTCCAATGCAACATTCACTCTTTACCCCCTATACTCAGCCTTTATTTAGCCGACTTATCCCGTATCATTATCATCATATTTCAAGCGATTTCTCAGGTACTTTCCTTCTCTCTTCTTTCCCTCTGTTTTCCTTCAACGAAATCTTTCATGGCTAGTAGAACGAGATCACATACATGTGACTCAATTCCATCCTTTGAAGCCCAAAACCTTCTTAAAGAACCCGAAAAAGAAGTTTGATCGTTTGACAATGCTGACATCGCCTCCCTGCAAGCTTTCGGTGCCTTCCCCGTTGGTACAATCATTCGCCCTTTCGACAGGGAGATCCGATCGGATTTTTCTTCCAACGAATGGGTCTGCTTCCTGGCTTACCCTTTTTCTATTGGACTCCGATATCCCTTTCCGGCCTTTATATCCCGTTTCTTTGAGCTTACCGGTCTCAGCTATAGCCAAACCATGCCTATGGTTTGGCCAGTGCTAGTGACCTTGGACCGAATCAGATCCCATTTTACCCCTGATCTCTGTGTTGAAGATCTCCCGATGGCCTATCGCCTTCGCTCTCATGGCAACAATAGTTTTCTCCTTTTCTCTACCTCCAAAAATCCTCTTATTCTTAAAGCCACGAAAAATGAGGAGAAATGGAAACAAAAGTTCTTTTTTGTAAAAAGGGATTCTATTACTGGAGGTTTTAACCTTCAGGTGAAGTGGTTGACTTCTGGTAGGATTTAGGGTTTTAGGAGTATCCCCACTCGTATCCTGAAGTTACATCTTGAACTGACATCTTTATCTTTTGTGCAGCAAATTTCAAAGAACTAGCCCCTCCAAGCGCCGAGTCTGATAAGAGGATTAAAAACATTTACCAACTTCCAAAGAGAGAGAGAAATTTTTCCCTATCATCTGCAAGCTCAAGCCAGAGATCCAGCTCCGAGATGTCTGGTAAGTATATCAGTACGAAATGTATGTATTAGTTTAAAAATACTCAAGAGTTAAATGTTTCTTCCCTTTATACAGCACCAGTTAAAGCTCTAGAGGTCTTTGATCTCGACGAATTGGATAGCTATCCCGCTCCCCTTTCGGTGAACAAGGAACCAAGCCCCAAGGCCATCACGTCTTCCAAACCTAGCGGTTCGAAGGCTATTACTACTCCCAAGCCTCCTCCAGCCACCAGGACTCGTGATGCCAGTGCCCGGAAGAGAAAGGAAACGGATTCCCCAGCTACCTCCGAAACTTTTCCTTACGAGAACCATGGATTTAATGAAGCCAGTGGGTTCATGACTTCATTCCTTAATCAGGTAAAAACTCCCATCCGATATCCTGAACATGTATGTTAACCATTATCCTGCACATCCTATATATGTTGATACACGTATCTTTGATTGCAGGGCCTGGAACGTATCATGCACTTGTATGAAGAAGCCTGTGGGCTTATCAAGATGCTGGAGGTCAAGATCAAGAAAGCTGAAGTCACCATCACTGACCAAGGGACGATCGCTGCTGCCAAGTCTCAGTATTATGAAGATAAATTCAAGGTGATGACCCAAGAGCACCAAGCTGCCCTTCACAAAGCTAATGAGGATGCTCAAGCCAAGCTGGATGCTGCTCATCTTCAATACCAGCAGGATATGAGTTCCTATCAGGATGGCCTCAAAGGATCCGTTGTTGTTTCCCTTCTCCAAGTCAGTTTAAGGATGGCCTATGAGGCCAAAGCCTTGGGCTTTGAATGTCCCTCCTGGAATGTCAAGGCTTGGGAAGCGAAATTACAGGATCTTGGAGGCAATCCTGTGGAACATCCTGCAAAGCATGCTGGTGAGGAGCCTTCTAAGGCGGCATAGGAGGTGGCCGATGCTGGTGGTGATGCTGAGAAGAATCCCGAGGGTGATGTTGGTGCAGGCGTTGGGGAAGATGTTGCTGGTTAAGAAGGTGCTGCTCCTTAAGCAGCACAGTGGGCGATGATGGATATACGTGCCAAGGCCGGAGCCCACTTTTTTAGATTTGATCGTTGTGGTTTGTTGAACAAATTAC
>JARYGA010008212.1:0-10719 GCA_030545235.1 Helianthus tuberosus
TGTGCTGTATATAACTCTGGGATTTGATTAGTATTTGTTTGGGTGTTCATTGTTAAGAAATTAAAACATGATAAAATTTGTTACAGGCAGTTATATGGAAAAGGTCTAGGGAGATGAGTTTAGGAGGACAAATATACTGGCAATCGTCTAGAGCTTTCAGTCGTAGATCAGTGTTGATAAGTGTAGTCAAGCCCAAAACCTCGTGATTTGATATTTTCCTCGCTCTCGTTGGACAAAAACATTGGTCGCTCTGTTGTACGAAAGTACTGACCTGTCACCAATGGTCTAACGTTGTAAATCAAAAAGGATGACATCAATATACTCACCTGTTACGATGAATTGTTGTGCTTACCTTGATCGTGGGGGTATGCCTTGGAATGGGACACACGGGTATAATAGTATAATATTACCTAAAGCATATCATGAAGTTGAAAACTTGAAAGTTGAGCGTTAAAGTTTAAGTAGACAAACATATTGGCAATCGCATAGACCAGTTTTATTAGGCTCGTACTGAAAAGTGTTCCTTAGTCTGCCAGAGAACGAATTTTGATCCCATTGGAATTGTAATTGTATATTATATTATGGTAGTTGTTTATATTTTGAGTTTTTATTTGTTTCTAGTTTTTAATATTAAAAAATAGAAAAATACAAAAATACAAAAATAGTGTCTTGCTTTTCTATAAAACCAAAAATCCAAAAATAGAGTATTTATTTGCTTTCTTAAACTTAAAAAATATAACCGTTCTTGAAGAGTTGACTGATCATCAAAAGTTGAAAGAATTTAAATGGTGAAATCTGAGTACAAGTACTTGGATGTACCTAGTGTTCATATGGTACTCTCCCTGTTGCATAAGAAATGTTTGCTTATGAGTTTGTGAGCATGTGCAGAACTTGATTTCTATCAAGAACAGGGGTTGATGAAGACTGAGATGCTGTTAGTTGTTGAAGAAGCCTGAAGCAGCACAACAACAAGATGTACTTGAGTCAGAAGAACCGGATATGAAACGCCGTCTGACAATGAAAGTACATTTGAAGAAGTATCTGTGAACCTGCTTGAAAGACAAAGATTGAAGAAGAAAAGAGCTGCTGAGAATCCTCATCTCGCATTCTTTTCCACAAGATTTTCAAGCAAAAGCTGATCGAGATCCTGATATGAAGCTAACCACAAGAGCTGAAGAAAAGAGACCTAGTGCTGAGAGTTCAGAAGTCAAGAACTTCCACAACATCTGCAGCAAAGCGATAACCATAGACTTCGTTGAAGACGTTGCTGAATTCATTCTATGAAGACAATTTGATGGCATCAGTCTAGGGGGACATTGTTAGGCCCTAAAGTGTGAGACTGGCCCATCAAATTAACATAACGGGTTATGGTTACGAACTGGGCCTTACCGGGTTAGTTTATATTAGGTTGTAGACCTTTATAGGTCACTTGGGCCAAGCTTTAGGCCATGTGGGCCAAGCAGGCCCAAGGGGAGCCCATGTAGGGAAGTGGGCTTGAGTTTGTTCACTATTGACCCTAGGTTTGGTACAGTTTCTTGCCAAATGACCTGGTTCATGACAATTATAGCAACGAAACTCAAATGGCATTTTAGTGGGTCCAGTAAAGGTAAGGCCTTGCCATTTGTTTCTCCCGGTTTTTCTCACAAATTTTTTTGCTCTAAATGCTGCCATAGCCATCTGCCAGGTTATATCCATTTCTTCTACATCTTCGGGATGAATTTGATCTAAGTCATCCATAGAAAACTTTGGAGGATCAAGTTTACCTGCAACAAAAGCATTCAAGCAATTTATGACAGAAGCAGCTATATCAAGATTTTCCTTTGACTGTTGCGAGAAGAAGGCAATCATCTCGTTTTTCGCAGCGGGAGTTGACGATGCAGCAGCAGTAGCATTAGCAGAAGGTGGTGCAGCAGCAGCAGCAGGTGCTGGAGTTCCAGAGTAGTAAGCATTTGATGAGGTAGGAGCAGCTTTAGCAGAAGCAGAGTTGCTGAACATTTGAAAACCAGTGTGAGACACAAGAGCAGTGTTATTGCTTGATGTAGAGGGTGTTACAGTGAATCCAGCGGCCAGCATGCTATTCTTATAATTTGTTTCTCTCTGTTTATCATCTAGCTCGCATGCTTTAATGTGAGAAATCATTTCGGATAAACTACACCTTGCTAGATCCTTGGTTTTCTTGATCATTGCAACGTGATGATCCCAACTTTTAGGTAAAGCATTTAGAAGCTGTCTATTAGTTGAAGCATTTGACGTGGGCATTTCCTCCATCTGCATTTGAGTAACCAACTTAACAAATCTATGAATTTGATTATCGACAGTCTCTCCATATATATGGTTAAAATTGTTGAAATTTTGGCTCAGCAGATTTCTACGACTCTCTTTCATATCTTTATTACCTTCATAGACATCTATTAATGATTCCCACAATTCCTTTGCAGATTTGCAAGTGCGAAAACCAATAGCAATGTCTGGTCCCAAAGCCATTGTCAGGTAAGAAAATGCCATATTATCTTCTTCAACAATTTTGAATTCTTCTTCAGTATACTGATCAGCTGGCTTTTTTACTTTCACACCAGCATCAGTAGGACTCTCCATCATAATTTCTCTTGGGCCTCTAAGAATACTTCGCCAAATTTTTGCATCTTTGACCTTAACATGTTTTTCGAAACGCCACTTCCACTCAGGGAAGTCATTTCCATCTAACAACCTGGGAACACGAGTGGTGGTTCCAATGATGGAATCCAGTTCTTGATGCTTAGTCATAGTTGCCAGGTCAACACTTTGATTACTTGAAGTCATGGTTACTCAATTACTTAATTAATTTACTGATTAATTAATTATTTAAGTTCAAGAGTCCAAGAGTCCAAAGTTCAAAATCTGAATGACGTTGCAAATGTCGTTGCGAGTCGAGACAGGAGTCGTGATTGAATCAGTAAGTGTATTTGATCCTGAATCAGTAAGTCCAAGAGTCCAAAGTTCAAACTCGTTCAAATTCAAAATTTCCTCTCAAACTTCTGAATAGCTATTATAATACTCGGGTTTTATACCCCTAGAAAGCGAAGCTCTGCCTCATTGTAAGTATTATAACCCCCGGTTACGTATTACTTACTCTGTCCGATTGATCTAGAGCTCCGTAACGCATGCCGAGGCTCTGCCTGACTCAGTCATTGGAGTTCTGTCTCGGGGGTATGGCTAATGTAAATTGGGTTATCTTACTAACACGTGTGCATTGTTTAATTTTAATAGATTATAACCAGGAAGTCACCAGAAAGCAGTAGTATTATCTAAAACAGCAATGTGAGTACATCTATTTTTCTACCAAACTGTTTTAACAAAACCTCAATTGTTTTAAATTATGATAACAGTGATTGAGTCTATGTATTCTACAATTAATGTCGGTATGTTGGGGTTTTGTATACATTACTTGTTACTAATATTGTGAATAGTAACATGACCACAAGTCAGGATTGACAGCACCGTGGGTGGTAATTGTGTAGATATAAACATTGTAATCGCTCTCAATACTATAAAATGATAAAAGTTGTTTTGATTAAATTGGGATGCACTCACCAGTATTTCTTGCTGATAAAACTTTTTAAAACGCGTTTCAGGTAACAAAATGTGAAAGCCAAATAGAAGCCAGCTGGAGAGCACTGAAGGCTTGGAAAAGTGGCTACAAAAGTTACCTAAACAAGAAAGAAGTTTTATTTTAATAAATTAGGGTTTATCCCTATAAACATATTATAATGGAAACTTGGGTTTTTCCCATGTATTGTTATTTATAAAAGTGTGGTATTTTAACTCTGATAAACTATTTCCTTACTACGGTCCTGATGTTAATTTCCGCTGCCAAATTAATAAACACCGATACCACTAATCTGGATCTCGTGACACCGCTCCCGAGGTAGGGGTCAGGGGTTGCGACATGAAATGCTCTCGGCGACATGTCGGTTAACGGTATTCACCCTTCCGGTTACTACATGTCCCAATTCAATCGAAAATTCGAGACTTGGCGGGATTTATAAAATGCAAGGAGTGGGACTAGTCAACGAGATGCGGGTTACACCCCTAACTTGACGACTTCGTACCCTAAGTGTGGTTGGTACTCGTCGGGTCAAAATTTAATTTCGACACGTTGACGAGGGTCCACTAGAATTTGAAATTGAAATTCTCCATCAAGGTGAGGATTTCACTCCTAACTTGATGGTTAATTTAGTGTGTAAAAAGAATGGGTGGATTGAGAGTCGTTCACCAAATTGTGGGTTTCACGCCTATTTTGGTGAAGTCGTCTCGTTTGTATAATCCGAGTGTTTTCGAGTTTAGAATAATCGAGTAAAATGCCTTAGAAAGGGCGTATGTTGAGGAATAATAAAACAAGCATGAACACATAAGAAATCAAGTATTAACACATAAGAAAGCATGTCAAGAATAGCACTATGACAACCCTCCAAAATAATTCCAACACCCTAAAAATATTTAGAGTGCCTCAATACGTCCTAAAATACACCCCGTATGCGAAAACCGACCCTAAAATACCATATATAATTAGAAACAAAGATTTATGGTCTCTGGCGGGGCGTGACCCCCTTGTCCATATTGTCGCGGGCCGCGAGCGGGTGACGGCTGGCGCAACCCCAGCCCGCCACGTGGCACGACACCCGGCGAGTCTATAGTGGTGACCAATCAACCCTACTCCATATTATACCTAGCTCGCAGGGCACGAGAGACTCCTTGTCTCTCTCGCGCGCCGCCAGAGACTCGGTAAACAGCCCTATAAATAGCCGAGATCGGCATTCAAATTTCGTCGTTCAAAATTCGATCTCTTTCTCTCGAATCTGAATAGAAATTATAATATCGGGCATAATACCCCCCTAAATAACGAAGTTCTGCCCCGTTGTAAGTATTATAACCCCGGTTACGTATTAGATACGCTGTCCGATTGATCCATGGTTCCGTAACGGCTGTCGTGGTTCTGCCCGACGTAGTCGTTGGAATGCCGTCTCGGGGAGGGTATTACTAATGTAAATATTGGGTTATTATACTAACACGTGTGCATTTGTGTAATTTATAGATAATCACCAGGAAATCCTTAAAGAAAACCTAAGACAGCAATGTGAGTAATCCTCTTTTTGTGTAAACCTTTTTAGGAGTAATCTCCTTTTTGTAAAATGTTTTACAAAACCTTAAATATTTTACAATATGATTAGCAGTGATTGCGTCTTTGTAATTCTAAAATTACTGCCGGTATGTTGAGGTTTTGTATACAAAATGTGGAAGACGTTACCATTGGACAATGAGTTAGCCAATGAGTAATATGACCCACCAATCAGGATTGACAGTACTGAATGAGTAATTGTGTAGATGTAAACATTGTAATCGCTCTCAATACTGTGAAATGATAAAACTCTTCTTGATTAAACTAGGATTCACTCACCAGTATTTCCCACTGACAAATGTTTTTAAAACGCGTTTCAGGTAATAAAATGTAAGAGCCAATTAGAAGCCAGCTGGAGAGCACTGAAGGCTTAGAAAAATGTGGCTATAAAAGTTACCTAAAAGACGATGTTTTAAATTCAATAAAATAAGGTTTATCCCTATAAACATGTTGTAATAGAAACTTGGGATTTACCCATGTTTTTAATATTATAAAAGCGAGGTATTTTACTCTGATAAAATATTTCCTAACTACGGTCCTGATGAAATTTCCGCTGCCAAAATGATAAACACCGATACCACCAAAACTGGGCTCGTGGCCGCCCGTTCCCGGGATAGATAGGGGCGGGGGTTGCGACAAGCACATAAAGATAAAAGTGGCATGTATGTTTAAAAGACCAAAAGAGAAAAAATCAGGAGCAAATAGAGTAGAATGCAAGTAGTTTCAAGCAAAACATAAGAATAAAGCTCTTAAACTATAGACTAGGTAAAATGATTCCTACTTTTCCTAATACCCTATAGTTATGGCTCTGATACCAATCTGTCACACCCCCACAAATGGCGGAAACAACAGGACGAGACGAACAAATTGCTCAAAACGTCATAACGCTATGTGACAATATAATTTAAATTCAATTTCATAACAATTGCTAAAATGTCATAGAAAGATTCAAATAAGAACAACATTGTTACAATCATAACATCAAAGTAATTGTTTATTCTAGGTGTGTTTCTGTGTCCACCTAAATCTCGTTTCTTCACTTAGCATCATCTTGTCTATTAACCTGCAACATATATTAAAATATGATCAACAAAAAGTTGGCGAGTATACAAGTTTTCATACATAGCATAATATAGAATAAAAATGTTTTACGTGCTCATATCCAACATGAATAACAATATGCAAGTTACTAATATGCTGAAACGGTGTAAGCTATATGTTCAAACCCAAGTTTCCAGCACATTAATTTTGCCTATCCCAAGTGAGTAGTGGGAGGTTAACATGTTTAACTTAATAATACCCCAAGACTAATGGGCGGTGCGTTAATCCTATAGCGCTATAATTGTTAAGGTAGGCTTGTACAAAGTTAATGAGCATATAGACATGAAAAGTTTACATAGCATACGAGATTAACAAGCATCTTATAGTCTCATGTTTAAACGTGGATAGAGCGTGATTAAAATAGTTTCAAGTGTTGCGTGTTTTGTATAAAATACATGTTGCACCCAAAGTGTTTAAAAGTAAAATGGGTTCGAGTATACTCACAAAATTGCATAAGCTTTCCGATTATCCAATGTGACGAAGTTGTCGAGACTAGGAGGATGAATGTGTTTGGTTTGGAGTTTAAGGGAAAGTTTATATTCGGGTTTAAGGATTCGGAGTTTAAAGTGCATGAAAATAGACATATAAGAAAAATAATCACCTAGCACACATAATACTTGTTCTTGACACTATGAAACTCAAAAGAGTTTAAATGTTTTCATGGGTCAAAATGCCCATTAGAATCGTAACAAGTACTATGGTATTTAGATGATGTATTCTAATACCTTGACAAATAACCACTAGGTTATCATTAAGGGTTTGGTTACTTAGATAATATTTAGGCTATATAGTAGATATCATAGTAAGAATGTCATATAGGTCAAGCAGGAGGTAGGAAGATAAATCTTCCATTTAGAAACCTCTTTGGTATTCATATAAGTCATGCATGAGGTAGGAAAGACAAGTCTTCCATTTAAGAACCACTTTGGTGTCCACCACTACACATGTTGCCATAGACAACTAGGAGGGTCATGAACATACATTAAGGAAAGAAATAACTACAACTAACCTAAGAAAGCATCAATTGACGTGTGGATTTTCAAGGAGGATAGCCCAAGCTAACCTTATAATCATACAAACTTCAAGCTTTAAGCTTGTTCATCACTTGTGGGTTAAAACCCTATCAAAACAGAATGTTTATGTGGATTAAACCTCTGGATTTACATGTCACAACCTTGTTTTTAAGTCCAACTAATCATATACTCTATTATGAGCATAAGGACATAGGAATGTGATGAGATAACTCAAGTTCAAGCAAGATTAACAAATTTTTAATCAAAACAGAAAGTTTATTGCACTTTGGAGCCTTATATCGTGATGTTCTAGCCTTGGTTTTCCATGGAAAACCTGTGAAAACATACCTAAGGTTGTTTAAGTGATTAGAAAGAAGAATCAAAGAAAAAGAAGGCGTAGAAGTGAACTTATGCTCACCTTAGTGACTTGTGACGAATCTGATTTTGCTTCTGATTAGCAGCTCATTAAGAAGTGTTTTGAGAGTGTTTGAGTGAGTTGTAAAGTGGAAAAAGCGTGGAAGAGGCTTGGGATTTATAGGGGAAAGAGTTGGTTAGTTGTTGGTACTTAATTAGTGTAAGAAACACAAAACAAAGCTCAACAAAACACACAAAATGGCCAATCTCGTAGCTGGAAATGACTTTTTTGCGGATCAGGCCCTCTCGCCGGCCTCGAGGCACATGGCAGGCCGGGTAACGGCTGGTGAGCCGCTCGGAGCTGGACAAAAGTTTGTTGTTTTGACATTTAAACCCCCTATACTTTCATACTTGATGTTTTAGGGGTTTTCAAGGTATTTTAGAGTGTTTTAAGCACAAGGGATTATAATCAAATGTATGTAATGTATTTAATTCATACGAACAAATATAAACAAGTGGATGTCGAGTATAAGTATCGAATGTTCTTAAATTGAGCATATAATCACGTGTTTGCAAGTTTGACGTATTTTGCATAACTTATGAATAAAGTGTCCTATGTTTAATAAATTCGAACGTATGAACTTGTAATAAAGGCGTATAACATGAATGTAAAGAAATACGAACGATCCAAATCTCAGATTTTACACGATTAAAGTCTTGGATTTGTGGCGATACAACGAATTACGATTCCGAAAGAGACAAGCTTCCAAAAATAGATTTACAAGATAAGTTTTCTAATTATGGAAAGTACGAAAAAGCAGGGCGTTACAGTACCAAAACATGGAACGTTACATATACATATATATGTATATGTGTGTGTGTGTGCGCGCGCGTGCATGTGTGTTCTATTCCTCCCTATCTATCTACCCCCTATATTTCCCTCACTTCCACCACCTTTCACCACCAACAACCAACTTCCACCGCCACCATCAACTTTCCCACCACCATTACCTTTCTCTTCCGCCTAACCCCACCGACCCCACTATAACCACCCACCAGCCACCACCACCCCACTTCAACCACCCATGGGCCGCCACGACTCCACTACAACCACCCACCGCCCATCACCCCACTACAACCATCCACCAGCATCCATAACCCACCCTCTCTCTACTATATCTATTACCTTCTTCATCCCCACCTACAAGCCAAATCTGTCCAACAACTTACAACTTCGGAATACACATTTGAATGAAACCCCATCTCTATCCAAACCTTCAAGGCGGATCTGAACGGGAACCATCAGATCTGAATGGGAATTTATAGTCGGTAGTTATAGTTGGTTGCTGGTGACTAGAAGGGTGTGGATCTGAACACAGGGCGATTGGGTGATGGTGGTGGTGGTGGTGAGGTCTTGTGATGATGGCGGTGGTTGTAGATGATGAGGGGGATGGACAATGGGTGTAGGGGAGGCGGTGGTGGGTGGTTGTTGGAGGGGTGTTGTTGGTTGTAGAGAAGGGGGTAGGTGAGGGGTTAAGATATATATAAATGGTAGGGTTCATGCGAGAACCAGCTTTATTGCGAGAAACGCGAGAACCAATGTAAACACAACAAAATAAACCCACTACACTACCAAAAACCTAAAAAAAATCTAACCCCCCCCCCCCCCTAAAAAAACCTAAACTCCCCCCAAGCTAAATGCTAAAAACTAACACCCCCCCCCCCCCTCTCAAAAAAAAAAAAAACCCTAAACCACCACCCCCCAAGCTAAATCCTAAAAACTAAATTATAAAGCTAAACCCCAAAAAACCTAAAAAAATCTAAAAAACACCAAAAAAAAATTTAATATTTTTTTTTATTAAAATAGGTACTTTTAGTATCCAATTTTTTTTTTAAAAATTTTATTAACGAAAAGTAGCAATTTTAATAAAAAAATATTAAACATTTTTTTTGTGTGTTTTTTTAGATTTTTTAGGTATTTTTGGTTGTGTTCACACTGGTTCTCGCGGTTCTCGCAATAAAAGGTGGTTTCTAACGGATCCTTCTCCTATATATATATATACACACACACACACTAGCTTTCTACCCGCGCGATGCGGTGGCGGTGGCGATTTACAATAGGATATTCGTTTACCGTTAGTTTATCAGTCGTTTCGTGATATAATGTAGGGGTGATCACGGTTCAGTTTCAAATCGTAAAACCGCCAAAACCAATCTTCGGTTTGGTTTCGCGGTCATTTTCTTTCTTCAAACATTTGGCTTGTCGATTTAATAATCCTCAAAATGTAGCGACTGACCAGACTATTGATGCTTTTAACTATGATTAAAATCTTCAAAACGTAGCCACTGGTTTGATTTTCGTGATATGTTGGCACTTGTTTTACTATTAATTTATCGATTCTTTAGTGATATACTTTTATTAATTTTTTTTAGCTGTTAGATTATTAATCTTTTCATTAAATCAAACATAATGCTTTAACCATAAATCATTAATCGATACAAATACGTAGTGCAATATGCTGAACATCATAAATTTGTTAACAAAATTACAACGATAAACATTACTCGATAAAAAATAAACGTTATAAATTTGTAACAATAATTACAACGATTTGTTGATTTGTTTCTGAGGATCTCTCATGATAATGTTTTTTATAACTTTTAATTGGAGGCAGCCCGCCAATAACATGTATCTTGTTTGCCTTGAAAAGATGCAACCTCTCTTTAGCATTCTCCAACTTTTTGAAATAGCCATTTTTTGACTCATCACCTTCATATAAAAATTACAAAAACCATCAGTCAAGTCAATATTGTGGTCATTCAAATAGAAACGGGTCGGTTAAGTCAGAATCATAACCAAGTAAAATAACAATAGATGGTTAACAGAAAGTTAACTTGATAATTTGAAAAAGAAAGTAATCAAACTACAAGAAGAAAATACAAAACATATCAACTTCATATGATGCTAAAAGGAATGTTACTTGTGTTGTAGGAGATGTCAGGTTCCAATATCAAAAAGCATGGGAAAAGTTGTAGAGTTCCAATGCTTGACCATGTATTACAGGTGTTAAAACAACTCTGCAGTGAAAAGGACAA